>BMAV01017843.1:9116-20836 GCA_019973955.1 Trichonephila inaurata madagascariensis | reverse complement strand
TTTTAATGACTAGGATGAGTTTAAGATACTTGTGGATGTACAAATTTCCCAGATAGAACATTAATCCATTTTGAATACGTATTTATCATTTTCTTTTTGAATTTGTATTGTGACTCATGGAGCTCCTGGGTTTGCCTTGTGGAACCCCAAGGTTCCATGGAACACAGTTTGAAGACCACTGCTCTAAATGAATTAAAATTTCTAACCGAAAGGGAATAAAAGTCTAAAGCACATAAAGATTTAATCAAAAATTTTTGGTCAATACGTTTTTTCCCCCTTTCATAAAAAAAGCATTTCATTTAAAATTAGTTTTTTCAAAGAGAAAAGCAATTATATCAACAGCAGTAAATGTGCTATGTCATTGGTGATTATAAATTTGTGTTTTCGTTAAAAAATTTATAGAAATAAACACACATACACATACAATTTTCACGATTCTCGAAAATAATTTTTTAATAATTGTTTTTAGAAAAATAAAAGTTTTGATACGTTTTTTTTAAAGTTAAATAACAATAAAGAATGTTTCAGTTAACTCTTACGATTCAAGTTTATATTAACAAAATATAATATTTTAATTTTCATTTGCTTTTATAATGTTTAAGAAAATACAGAATGTTATGAATTAAGCGTTGCATTTTATTTGATTGATTATTTTAATACTTTCTGTAAAAACAAGCTTAAAAGATCTTATGTCAGCCATTTTCAAAGAGCTTACGCTTGTTTTTCGAAAATGAGAAAGGTAGTTATCCAATTTAAGAATGAATGATGAGTGAAAGCTTCATTTTAAAGCTAAATTATAACTCGAGCCATTAGAGATATTCTTTAGGTTTCCCCAGCAAGAAAAAACTGTAGAGGCTCAAGATAGCTCAGTTGAAGCCCTAATTTATCAGAAATAATTTGTGTTCTAGGCATTATTTTAAAAATCCTAAAAAAACACAATTATTTTCTTCTTCAGGAAAAGAAATATATACACTCATGGACAAAAAAATTAGGGCACCAAGAAATAATTGCGTGATCGTAACAAAACTTGACATGAAGGTACATGTCGGAGAGATATGCATATGATTAGAAATGCAGCGTGATTGTGCATTACGTATAGCCGACAGAGGGCGTTTAAAGTTGTTCTCCGTGGAGTATAAAGTAGGTAACCAAAACTTGTTTGAGTGTGCTGAATCTTTTACAAAGGAAGAGCTGAGGTATAGATGCCATTACGCCGTTTTCGAAGACAATATGAGCAGCTGTCGCAGTTTGAGAGGGAGAGAATTATCGGCATGATGGAAGCTGGGTGGTCAGCTAGACGAGTAGCTCGTCAATTAGGCAGCTCTGATTGTGTTGTGAGGTGGTGCTGGGACCAGTGGATCCGAGAGATGTCATTTACACGAAGACTAGGGTCAGGACGCCCTCGACAGACTAGTCGTCGAGAAGACCGACACATCGTAAGAAATGCACACGTACAGCCAATTGATTCATCGGCCGCCAACCAGGCACTGGTAACACCTTCATTAGCGTTCCCTGTGTCTTTTCGAACCATACGAAGGCGCCTGGCTGAAAGACATTTGAGATCGCGGCACCCTTTACGTGTGCTGTCCTTGACACCCACCAATCTACGCTTCCGTTTGGAGTGGTGCCGCGCTTGAAGAAAATGGACTGCAGCGCATTGGAACCAGGTCGTCTTTAGTGACTAATCCAGATTCAATCTCTGCAGTGATGGCAATCGTGTTCGTGTGTGGAGATCCCATGGTGAACGCCTCAATCCTGCCTTTGCTTTACAGAGACATGCCGCTTTCACAGCTGGTGTGATAGTATGGGGTGCCATTGCCAAAAACACACGGTCTCCCCTAGTATTTATCCGCGGCCCCATGACAACCTAGCGGTAAGTCCATGACATCCTGCAACCACATGTGTTACCACTCATGCAACGGCTCCCAGGAGCCATTTTTCAACAAGACAATACTCAATCTCACACATCAATGAGAGACAAGACTGTCTCCGCACTGTTACTACCCTTCCTTGGCCTGTCCGATCCCCAGATTTGTCTCCAATCGAGCATATCTGGGATCATTTGAGATGGCGAGTTGGGCATCCCACGAGTTTGAACGAACTAGAGGCAATGTTACAGCAAATATGGAACAAAATGTCGCAAGACATCATACAAAACTTATATGCCTCAATGCCCGATCGTATTGCATCGTGCCTTCGCACTATATATATAGAGGGGGTTCAACAGGGTATTAAATCCTCCGTTCTCTTGCCTTTTTTTCTGAAATAAATGATCCTTTTTGTTTGATTTTCTAATAATTTACTTATATCAAAGTAGTAGTATGTAAAATTTCGTTTCATTTTGACGACTCCTTTTTGGTGCTCTAATTTTTTTGTCCATGAGTGTATTATACATGTATATATATATATATATATATATATGTTACTGGCAAAGTATGAAATCCGTCATTCTATAGAATGCCTAAAACTAGCCAGCAATGTATAAAATGATTCTTATTTCACACATTGCCTAGGCACTCTATAGAATGCCTAATGAGAAACCGGCAAAGTATGAAATACATTTCCGATTCGTTTCGAAATATTGTATGACAAGGCACAAGACTTATCACGCGTACCTCAGACTCAGAATTTGTCAGTTGCACATTGTGGTTTGTTGGGGAGTGTCAAAATACTCAATTTTACTTAAACTTGTTCAGCAAAAAAGGGTTTTTTTTCCCTGTGTTGCATGAAAATGGAGAAGCAAGTTGTAGTGCTGGAGAAGGAGTTATGGTCTATAACAGGGTTAGGCTACCTATATAGCACATGGAACAATTATCAGTGGCACTCAGCACTACTCAACAAATTTGTCAATTTTTGAATGAACTTCATAAATTTGTAATAGATCTTATTTGACAAACATCTCGAAAATTTGGACAATTAAGGAATTATGAAAAAATTTGAAAAATAACTCTAAATGTAAATTTACAGCTTTTTTGTAAATTATTAAATGCCATAGCTGGAGATATTTAATTGTTTGAAGAGAGAAAATTTCATATGTATTCTGCTTTTCCGCTTTTAGTTCTACATATCTAAGTAAAATATCTTTCCTCATACGCAAAATATTTCGAGTCCACAAAGAAATTGTTTAACAACTGAATGCTCAGAATCATGTCAAAGTAAAAGTCACAAATTACATTACATTTTTTGCAATATGAAAGTAGAGCGAAGCAGCACTAGGTTCACATTAAATTTTTTTAAACTTTTTATTTAACTGTAATGAAGGGAAATACTTATATTTTATGTTGTCTATTTCTTATTTTAATAAATGTGTTTAAAAAACATAATATATGTACAATTTCGAATTTTTTTTAAAAAAAATTTTTTGTTAAAGAAATAGTCATATTTTTTTCGCTGTTTATTCTTAAGTTAGGAAATATTTTTAATTGATGCAGAATGAATGTGTGATACAGCTGTAAATCTATATAATTGAGCTCTATTCTCTAACTCTGCATACATTATCGCAGGAATATAATTGTTTCAAAAATATCCTACTGTGTGGCACGCTAAATCATAATTGATAGATTGATTTTTGACACGCCACAACTAAAAATTGCTGACTCCGGTCTATAGGCATGAAACAACTATTCGACGACGAGCTTCCAAAAACTCGAGTTAAGGCTGCAAAAAAAAAAAGCAATTTTTTAAATTGAAGCTAATTAGTTAATAACTAATATACAAAAAGCTTAAAGGACTACTAAAAAGGAATCCAGGGCTTATTGGCTGCTGAATAGCTATAATGTGATGTTTGGAGAAAATAAAAGTAAACTCATGTAACCTGTTAAAGAAGGCGTTAGTACTATACAGAATGGTTCGGAACCATTCTGTATAGTACTAACAGTGGTACGGGTTACGTACTATACAGAATACAGGGTACGGGTTCTGTACGGGCTGCGGTAAAATAATCAAACGGTGACCGGTTCACGGGGATATAAAGGTGGGGAAGTACTTCTATACAGTATTGCATCACGGATTCTGAGTTATTTTAAGTACTTCATGAAGCTCATTAGGCTATTTCTCACGAAGGACGTGATATAAATCTGAAAGAACTTTCAACCAAATACAAAAACGTTACACGTTATGATATTGAACTGTACATCCACTTTGTAAACCTTGACAGAAAAAAAAAGAGAAAAATTATTTAAAGAAAGGCATTGCGGTGAAATTTATGATTTTTTTCTGAATGCCCAAATATTGGCACTTGCAACGAGTAGGAAAAATGGCTTCTATCGACTTGGAACTTCTGAAGAAATTTTAAATTTACAATTTACTTTGTACCCTAAGAATTTGCTTAGAACTAAAGATATTCCTGACGATGAAATTCTTCATCTGTCAACTACAATTGCTCATTCCAATGGAAGCGGCGAAGGATTTGTCAAATGTATGTGTAAAACAAAGTAGCAAAATAAAAATGGTCTTTGCGTGAAAAATGTAATTAAATGTAATTCAAAATGCCATTCAAGCCTACCATGTTGCAATAAGTAGATTAATTTTAAGTTCTAGTTTTTTTTATTTGAAAGTTTTGTTTTTCTTAATAAAAGAAAGACATAAATTTTGTTTGGTACAACTTTCTTTTTCCTTTACGTATTTTGAATATTTTTTTTAATGACACTCTCATTATTTTGTCAGAATAACATTTGTATTTTTTAGAAATGTACGTCATTGATATAGTAACCTTATCATGATCTTATTTCATACTTCGCCTAAAAACGTCCGGCATTCTATAGAATGCCGGCATTTCCTACTTTGCTTGCATACTGTACGTATAACAGATTTTGAGAAATGGTACATCGAAAACAGCCAATTTAACATAGTCAGTATATATATATAGAGAGAGATGTTTCCAACACCCCTTAAAGGATTATGTAACTCATAAAATACATCAAACTTGATAAATGATAAATTGGTCTTTTTTGATAGCAGAGTTATTGATTAAGCAAGATATGAACTTTTTTAGTAGTTATTTAAGATTAAAAATATATGGAGAAACAGGGGCGGGTTTTTTTTACAAATTTTTTTCTCGTGAACAAAAAAAATCGAAAAACTTTCATTAAAATTGAACTTGTTTAACGATGCACAGATATAAATTTTGCAAAATTATTGAATAATTACGCATTAAAATTCCTTAAAAAGAGAGAAAAAATTAATTTTCTTTTAAGTTTTTAAACCTCAACATTATCAAAACATACTTTTTCCAGCATTTGCTTATCCTTAATAGTATTTGTCATCTTTTATAGTATTTCTAAGATTAGATATTTTCTGTATGATATTTGACCATAATTCGGGGAAATATTGTGTCTTCAAACTTCTTATGATGTTAGACTCATAGAAATAAAATAAAGACTTAGAGAACAGTTCTTACTAAATTAATATATTTCACACATTTTCATCTTAAAAGGGGAGGGCAAGACTAAGGAAATTCATTTGGGATCGAGACTTGGTGTAATAGTAGTACTCTTTTAGGGTGTTCACCCCTCAATGTAATTCCGCCCAATGGCCAGTCAATTCGGAGAAATTAGCCTTCGAAATTTATGCTTAGCTTTTATACAATTAACTTTTTATTTTCCGCAACGAGGTAAATAAAATTGGTAAATCGTCTGCTTCTATGCGCGAGATTAAGGTTCGATTCCGCGCGATCAACTTTTTTTCTTCAATTCATTTAATTACTTTTTTAAATTAAATAAATTTATTTATGAAAGGTTTATTAAATATTAAATGATATTTTTTGTAACTATTTTGTATTTTATAAAGTAATAAGAAATTAAAAATATATAACTTAAATTATTTATTAGTAAAATTATTTAAAATTATTATTTATTAAAAATATTTAAAATAATTATTAAATAAAAATATTTAAATTAATTATTAATAGAAATTATTAATCATTAAAATTAGTAAATTAATTATTATTTATTAAAATTAACTAATTAATTACTATTTATTATAGATAATTAATTAATTACTATTTATTATAATTAATTAGTTATTATTAAGCATTAGTATTAATAAGAAATATTATTAATTTATTATTAAAATTATTATTAATTTATTATTAAAATTATGATTTATTATTGAAATTATTATTAATTTATTATAGAAATTATTATTAATTTATTATAGAAATTATTTAAATAAATGTATTAAAATTATTTAAATAAACTTTTTGAAATTAAATAAATTTATTTGAAAAGGACTTATTAAATATTTTATAAAATTATAAAATAATTAAATTAATAATGTATAAAAAAGACATATTTTGTATTATATTAACTATAATAATATTTATTAATTATAATAATAATATATTTTATAAATTATTTTATATTATATATAATATTTTATTTATAGTATATTGTATTTCACATTATAAAACTGTTTGTAACGATTTTTTTTTTGTAAAATATCATTTAATATTTAATATATATTTTAATATAAATATTGTTTATTTATATAAAATATATTTATAAAATTTAATATAATTTTTTATATAATTACAGTAATTTTTTTACTTTATAAAATAGTTACAAAAAAAAATATCATTTAATATTTAATAAACCTTTCATAAATAAATTTATTTAATTAAAAAAAATAATTAAATGAATTGAAGAAAAGAAGTTGATTGCGCGCGTGGAATCGAACCCTGAACTCGCGCATAGTAAGCAAACGATTTACCAATCAAGCTACGAACTCGTTCCGGGAAACTAAAATTTAATTGTATAAAAGCTAAGCATGACTTTTGAAGGCTGATTTTTCCGAATTGACTGGCCATTCGGCGGAATTACATTGAGGGGTGAACACCCATAGGAGTACTACTATTACACCAAGTCTCGATCCCAAATGAATTTCCTTAGTCGTGCCTCCTTGTTAAAAGACATGACAAAAATAAACTTCAGATTGAGATAAATTGAATAATTTAACTGTTTAACAGATAAAAATAAATATACGAGTTGGGCAAATAAATAATTTGAGAAGCTATATATTATGATAAGTATAGAGTTAGTATTCTCCAATTTATAAATATATGAATAACTGCCATAGTATCTAAAATAATATTCTTCTTCCTATATTTCTATCAATATTACTATTTGGACTTCAAAACATTAGTTTATTCAATCAGAAGGGATACGTCTAAGATCATCGTTATATTAAATTAAAAATGTAATTCATTTCAACTGCTCGTAAATTGTCATCCAGTTTGAATAATGGGCTGCATTCAAAAGTTAGCATTTATGTATTGAACAGAATAAAATCTTTTAAAAAGGAATACCTAAGAAAAGGAACGCATTTCACAAATTTATTATTTTTTTCCAATTCGTGCCGCGCTTAGTTTGAATTAATTGTGGCTAGCTTTGATTTACGTTTCGACAAAATTGCTATTACCCATCGTCTCTTTGATAATTTATAAGAATTTATGATCCTCTTAATTCAAGATTGAATGAAAATACTTTTTTAACCGTTACAGATAGTTTCGGCATTAAATCCCTGAAATGTGTAAAGGCAGTCAATGCTATTTTAAAAACTTAGAGGAGTATTACTTACTTAAACCTAATTTAAAGTGTAACAGAGGCTTTAAATTGTAAGAGTTACAACAATAGATGATAGATAACTTTAAATGTTTAAGACTTTTCTTCCGTTAAAGCAGGGATTTCAACTTTATATGATGATCCTATAATCCAACTGCCTCTTTATGTAAGATTTTCACTATGCTTAGTTCTTAACAGCTCCAGATGAAGACAGAAGCCCAAATATTTAGGATGATTTTCTGATACCATAGAAAAGGCCTCAAAAATGTTTAGATAATAGCTGTAGAACTTGCGATTCACATTGAAAAAACTCACAAATGATTCAGAAGTGTTAAATTACAGTTATGCTGATCGGTAAATCTTTCCACCTTAGACAGTGCAAGAATAATTTCCTTCGCAATTAATTTAATATTTTAATTTAGAGCTCTACAAAAATATATGTATTCAACAAATAATCTGGTTTCAAATCTCTGGACAATAACGTTCACAATTCCTGCCATGTATTAAGAGAAAAACCGTGGACTTAACACTAATCTAAAATCTCTGAAACAGGACTGATTAAAAGAAAAATAAATTGATCTATTCTTGAGACAATCATCAATCTAAGCAAGAGATTTCATTGACCATAAAAGTACAAAAGAGCTTTAAGAGAAAGTTGTTAATTCAAAATCAAATCTTTAATCAGTTGTTAATCAAATCTTTTGTCGTCTAAAACCACTTCCAACTGATACTGCACTGCACTGATAAGATCTGATTAATAGTAGAATGTCCTCTCTCTCTCTTTTAAAACCATATTACACATTTGGAAGTAAATCTACAGAATTCATATAAAATGTGATTTCGTATTTATCCTAGTAATCAAATGTTAAGCAGAAATAATCCTTTTTCTCAGGAAAACTTAATGGGCTTCATCGATATTAGTGCCGAAGAACACTCTGCAATTTTGTATAAACTCTTTGGAAGGGCTACCCGCAGTACATTTTGATTCGTAAATTGTCTCTCACATCATCAAAAATGGTATATTCCAGAATATCTCCAATGAATTATTTTCGAAACATTCAACTTTTTATTCCTCAAATATTCTTCAAATTTGTATCAATATTGGTAAAAACAAAAATAACTAATGCGATGCTGTTATTTTTATTAAAAAAATGCCTTCTATCAACTTAGCTATTAAAGTTAGAAATTTAGGCCATATCTCTGTTTTTTGATCAGAGAAAATTACATGTGAAGAAGATTGTGTATGGTTTATAAAGGTATCTGAATTTTGACCGATATTCACCCTTCCATCCAGAACTTAAAAAACTGGTTCTGTATTGTTGACAGAATTTCTTATCCTTCACTATTTTAATAATTTGGGAGTGTTGCTTTTAATACATCATGTTGTTCCATAAAAATAAAACACTAAAGAAAACATGAGTCACACAAAGAAAGAAATGGATTTTATTCAGCAAAGTAAAACCACCAACGGCAGAAATTTCACCCAATGAGTTTTGAGTGGAAAAATATCACGGTAGCAGAAGTTGGTGTCACATTAGTCAAAGAAATCACGAACCTCCTGAATCGAAGCATCCTGATTCAGGAATTGTTCGTCTTTCACAAGCCTGGCCAATGGGTGAAATATGTGCTAATCAGTCCGAGAATAAGGTTAGTGCGGCAGAAACTCGTATTCCAACTCCTAAATCTTTTGATGGCTATCAATTCAGACATGACATTGAGCTCCATCTTACAAGAATATGAGACATGACCTATCAACCACTACTGGTTCTTAAATGAGAAGTTTCCTGTCGAATTCTTTCAATTGACGACGATATACGTCTGCACTAATAATCTGGCCTCTTAGGAGAAATTCATAATGGACCACGGTCTTGGCGATAATCTAAACGTGGGCACTAGAATTTTCTGTGGAAAAGAACTTTATGGATATGTGTTTCGCAGGTTAGCTTTTATGCAGCCACTGTTCTTTGCGCTTGCAATTGTCGTACGACATTCATTTTTCATCCACAGTTAGGGGACTATGCAAAATAGCTCTTAACCTTGCTCTCCTGTAGAGATTTACCTATTTCCAGGTGCCGCAGACGTTACTTTTCCGTTAGGCTATGTGATGCACATGTTTCGAACTTTTTCACCGTGCCCATTGCCACCAAATGTCGGGAAATTGTCTGTGGTGCTACTGAGAGTAAGTCTCTTATTTGTCATACCGTTGAGGTTGATCCGGCCTTGACTTTCTGTCGTAAATGGTTCACGTTACACCACACAGGGCAACTGGTTCCAGGTTTATGGTCAATCTTCAAATTACCGCTACGAAACTTGGCGAACAATCAACGGATTGTCTACACAATGGTCGTACCCACACCCCATGCTTTGTTGACGTTGGCCACTGTTGCAGCCGCCGATGTCCAAGTCGGAACTTGGACTGAATCATGATTCCCACATCATCCTTACATCACGTCCTAGAATGTTTCTAACGGCCTCGACATTTATATAGTGTGTGAACTTTCAACATTGTAGGGGTTGTTTTTGGTGCATCAATACTATACCGGTCGAAACAATATGTAGAAGTCACCTACATCGATGGCGGCCAATAATTATGGAACAACCCAATAATTGCATGCTTAAAATCATCGATACTATTTCTTTCAATCGCGATATATACATTTGCTATTACCAATATATCGTTTTGACACACTCACACATATAATATATGCATATACCTGTGTGGAGAGTGATCATACGCATATATTTCACTATTTCAGACTATCATATTATTTTGTAGCCGTGGTAGCCTAGGGGTCAAGGTAGCGGACTCGTGGCCGGCGTGTCATGAGTTCGAGCTTAGTACCATCGAAGACCCGTCGTGTAGGGGAGCAATGCATGTTAAATCTGTCGAGAGCTTAAACGTCTTCTCGTTGGTGTGGTAGTTAAGAGAGGGGGTACCAGCTCAGGTGTTGTTATCGTCACTTGACCATGGTTCAAAACTATGAGGTCCATCACCAAAAGCCCTCGAGTAGCTGAATAGTGCGAAGTTAATATTCACTCACTCATCATACTATTTTACTTACATTTAGATTAATTTCATGTCTCCAATCCAAAATTAATCAAATAACCTTCAAACTGTGATTTTTATAATATTTTTGAGCTTAAAAAATTCTCTTAAAAAAATACCTCTCATTTTGGAATATTTATAAATAGTGTTAACAAAGATCGAAAAGTTAAAAAAAGAAGAAAATATTAGATTGATTCAAAGAATAATATTTTACTTCAAATGCAACTTACAGAAAAAATTAGCGGAATAATTGATTCCCGTCCGACTGAAAAGCTTAAGTGTTTGTTCACCGTTAATCTTTTTCACTGCAGTTGCATTACTTTTTGCTTCATTCAATAACTATCCCACATTATTATTTTCACATTAACTACTATTCGAAACTTTTTAATTAACTACTATATTTCTAAGCTCTAAAAAACTTCAATAAGATCGAACTCAAGAGCTTATTTCGGAATTTCTGCTTGAAATATAGAAAAAAACCCTGAAAAGTAGTTCTCAGTATAATATAAATAATTCAAGCAGTTAGTTTCTTCAGATGAATAAGGTTTATAACGCTTCTAGCTAGTAAAGCAAAACTTGTGAATGTGCACGGAAAAAAGTTTGGAAATAATTCTTATGAACACTCTCTGAACAAATGAAAACCACTAAAAGACGTTGTTCATGTTTACTTCATTATCATGTTATAAGACAAGAACTCCATTTCCAATATAAGTACAGTTGGACTTTCAGTTTTCGAACCTCTAGTTTGCGAATTTCTCTATTTTGTGAACTTTTTCCTGGAACCACAAGAACATTTTACTTTTTTTTTTCTGTAAAATAACATCTAAATGGCGAAGTGCCTTTTCTATTTATCCAGCTTTCTCTCTTGTGATGCTTTTCTTTTTCCCTATTATTAAAATATTTCTGGATATTTCAAATTATTCTGTCTTTTAAGGTATTTGTACACCTTCGAAGAAAAACATTTTGGAAAAACTGTAATATTTGCTATTAAAATATTTTTTACTGATGAGATATAATTTAAAACTATGAAAAAATATATTTAATATGTTACTTGTAGTACATAAAAAATTTTAGGGAGTAAAACATAGTGTAAATAGTAATTAAATTGATTATCA
>BMAV01017842.1:0-49398 GCA_019973955.1 Trichonephila inaurata madagascariensis | reverse complement strand
CTCCCCATAAGGACGATATGGCCTCGTATAGAGTTCAGAGTTTTCATATTGTACCCTCCCCTTATGACAAACATATTTACTCTTATTAAGAGTTCATCACTGGCAGACGATGCCAAACAACTTTTAATCCATCTTTACAACTCTTTATATACATTTAACAAGCAGCTGATAAGGAAAAGGTTCTCGCGTTTCACGCATGTGCAATCGCTTTGTAATTCAAAGCATTTGCCCCTGTAACCGAACTTTACATTTATCGCCTGTTTTGGTTCAATTTTCAGAATCCTTCAATGGCTTTGGATTTTTACAAGCATGAGTGTATGTATAATTCACTATATGATTAATAGAAAGAAGTATACCCCAGATATAAGTGAAAATAAATTATAAATTCAATTTGATAAAAACCTTGTAATAACCGAAATAAATATTGGAATTATCTGGAAACCAATTAAAGTATATTTTCCGAATATTCAGCATGTCTATGTAAGTGTACTACTACTACTACTAATAATAATAATAATAATAATAATAATAAAGTCTATTAAAGGTAATGTAAAATTGTGGCTAATTATGCAAAATGTAAAAATAGTCCTTAGAAATTGTGTGCATTTGAAACAATGTTTGTGCGTATAAAATTATTCTTTAAAAACATTAAAATTATAATGTTATGAAAATTTTGAAAAATGCATTTTTTTAACTCCATCCAACCCTCAAACATGTCCAACATAATTCAAACCACAGTTTTAATTCTCTTAGCTACTCATTTCTCAGTGTTTACAATTACAGTATTTTGGAGCAGGTACCAGTTAAAAAAGCAATGCAAGTCATGGTTCTGAAAAAAAATGCATGTGAGAAAAAGTATATATCCAATCTCGGATATTGGAGAAAAAACACACAGCTTGGCTTACTCATATAGCTATAGCATAACTCAATTTCTTTGTTGCCAAACTTCCAATCAGTACCTCAGATCTCATTACATCGCTTCCAAAGGGTTGACTAGAGATTTTCCCATGTAATGGACAACGTATCCCTCAGAGGTTCTTGTGTATGCAACAGGATAAAAAGAGAAGAAAAATAAGAAAGAACGGAATGATTTCCGTGGAGATTAACTGCTGCTTTTTCTTCGGTTGTGGATTTGTGTATCTTTGTAATAGTATGTGGCGTGTGCTTGGCCTGACTTGGCAATACATGCAAGAAATCTGTTTTCTTTTTGGGTGTTGTTTTTACTTGTTGAAACAATATATTTTTGGAATAAGATGTTGCTACTTAAGAAATACAAGAGACAATGTTTCTGTGAAGAAAAAGGAGAATGGTTCATTTTAATAACTAAAATCTTTTAAGGATAAAAAGGAGCTTCTAGTTTTATTTTTGTTGTTGTTGTTATGCTCTTTCTTAATTCTACAGTTTTTGTTTTTTTCCTCCGTAGATTTAATTTTTTTATTATTCTTATAACTTTACACAATTTTATGTTTATTTATCTATTTGTTTAAATATAAAACCAATTTTATTTATTCATAAAAGACGGGATAGTGTATCCCCACAACACAATGAATTCTAGAATATGTTTTTAGTTTAGTGGGCAAAATACCAAGAGACATAAGACTTTAGACAAAATACACATATTCTTCGAAATAAAATTACTTCCAGAATTTCTCTTAAAATGGTTTTGAAGTCATAAAATATACTTGAGGTACAGCTAAATAAATTTCAACACATAATTCCAGTTTAATTCCCTTATGATATCAAGTTAGCTGTAAGTCCATTAAAATTATTTACACATTAGTAAATTACATTTTGCTAATGTGAATATCATTTGTTTTCTATTTACTATTCTACTAAAATGTCTAAAATATATAGTTTAAATTTTGTGAGACCTTAAAATTCTTCGCAGTTAAATGAGACTAGAATTATTTCATATTACATTCCTGTATACTTTTGTCTTCATTTCTCAAATTCTTTGATATTCTTTTCTACATTTTCCGATAAAATAGTATTCCATATTGCATATCTGATTTAAAGATTTATATAAGACCAAGAAATAAAAAAGTCTTGAGAATATGAGTTCTATTTTTAATTAATTTAACTCACTAAAGAAACGGAACATTTTTCACAACACATACATACGATTGTTAAATGCATTTCATGTGTGTGTGCAATTTTCCTGGAAAGGTGTTTTGTAAAGATAAATTTTCTTAACAACATCTCAAAACCGACCTTGAAAAGCAAGCATAAATATGTATAATTAAAATAATCTCCTAAAAGTATCATTTTGTTACATTTTATTTTGTTAAAAACAATCAATTATTAAATAGAGTAAATGGTGATTATTGCCATTAGTCTTACAAAGCGTTCAAATTAAAATAGCATCATTTATGTTATGGTATTATTTCTTTAAATTATATTCCCGAACTACCGTATTTACTCCAATCTAAGCCCCACCCAAAATTCTCAACAAGTCTTTGTGGAAATGAAAGATAGTGTAAAATAATTTAGAACCTGTAATTGCTCTAATTGTCCCATACAATGCATTTTTAATAATATTCTAAGCCGTACCCGATTTTCAGTAGCTTTAATATTGGAAAAAAAAAGTGCGGCTTACATTCGATTCAATACGGTAATTTATTGAAATTTTCGTAATGTTGTTAGTCAACTTACAACAGAATAATATAATCCCATAAGTTGAAACCAGTTGTTGATGGCCATATTAAAGCAACACAGATAATATGGAAATTTATCTTTTTTTGGAATTCTTGTTCTTTTTCCACAGACCAGCCAGAAAGAGTTTTTCATACATTGGTAGCAAAAAATTCTGATTTATTTTTATTTTAAGGCTGCTTATCACATGCAATTTAAAAAGCTGAAAATCAGAGTCGGAAAACAGAAGCGTTAGAAATAAATTTCAATACGTTTCAAATTTTACTTGTTTGCTTGATTTATTTTTCTTTTCTTCATACTTACCGTATACCCCGGAGTATAGGAAGCACCCACACTTTCAAGCTGCATTTTTTAAATATATATATATATATTCGCAGTAATTTGCAACCCCGTTTTCCCCTCAGGGGGCTCATCTTCTTTAGATGAGTACGGGTGTCACAATCCCGAGGAGCCCTAGTGATGTTTTCCTTCTCCCAAGGGATTTACTATCTTTGGTAAACACGGGTGTCACGAGCCCGGGTACCCTAGTGATTTTTCTCTATTTTCGGCCCTCTTTCTTGCCATCCAAATTTCCCTTTTCTTATTTTCACTTCGAGACCACAGACAACTATTTTGAAATGTATATGTGTACAGTTACTAACTGATTTGTTTTAATTAGATTTTCATTATTATTTTTATTGATAACATTTTTGTATTCATTTTGTATTGCGTTAAATTAGCTTAATCTCTTCTTAATTTTTTCAACTATTTATTTTTTTGTTTGCATTATAACGTTTTTTTTTTCACTAACTCCTTTGGTTTTCTGACTCGCATGTTTGCCGTGTGCGACGTCCTGTAAGGAGGGAAATGGTGTTCTGGGGATACCTTTGCGTTCCCTTTAACTCACGCTTCACTGTAGATGAGTGGCAGGAGTGAGCCCGCTCCTGTCAGGTGGTACCTATAGTGATACCTATCTTCGGTGTCCCCGGAAAGACACTGCTGTAGGGTTAGTGCTGCAAAAATAAGAGGTGGTGAGTTTACCCGTTGGATCCTTGCCCCGATGCTGCAGCATAATATTCTGGGTGTACTTCAGGTAAGCGTTGTGCCTGGTTTTTGCCAGATGAGCGGCATACTGGCTCCCTTGTTGGACTCCGTGGTGGGTGAAAGCACGCCAGAACGAAGTTGTGTACGCGTTCTTATGGATCCAATGCAGCTGTGCCCGATTAAAGGCCTTGTTTTACCCAACCTAAACATTGACGATATTGCTGAACATTCACGATTTTTAATTTTATCTCTGCCAAACAATAATATGCTGAAAAAGCCATTTTTGCTGTTCACAAAGCAATAATTGGAATAGGTAGCGAGCCTAAGACAGTAAAACGTTTACGATCTGGTGATTTATTAATTGAAACCAGCTCTGCTCTCAAAACGAAGTCTTTTTTTACTTTCGAAATTTTTCCTCGACTCTCCTGTAAATATATCTCCACATAAAACACTTAATTCGTGTCACGCGGTGTCATTTCTGAACCTGACTTGTTGTACACCTCTGAAGCAGAAATCCTAGATAGATTTTCTGATCAGGGTGTTATTCAGGTTCGGAGAATAATAATTAAAAGGACGCGAAGGCCGTACCAACTAAACATTTGGTATTAAATTTGAATAGCACTACACTACCCAAAGCTATAAAATCCGATTATTTACACTGCGAAATTCGTCCATACATTCCGAATCCTCTGCACTGTTTTAAGTGCCAGAGGTTCGGTCACTCACAAACGTCCTGCTGTGGTCAATTAACGTGCCATATGTGTGGATCTGTTGGGCATTCTTCCACAGATTGTCATCTGGAGCAGAAATGCGTTTTAATTGTTCCCAGCTTTATTCTGCCGATTCAAAATTATGCACGAAATGGAAGACAGAAAAACAATTCCAGGAATTGAAAATAAGTAAAAATGTATCATATTTAGAAGCAAGAAAATTATTAATCCCAAAATTATCCCAAAGCTACGCTCAGGTTGCCAAATCCTTAACTGCAAGTTCAACAACCCAAACAGATGACACCATTACAAAAATAGTATGTCCACCCTTAAAATTACTACAACCTTTAATAAACATTCCGAAAACAACGTCTTCCAAAATTCCTACAGTTACCATATCATCTACCTCAATTCAGGCACAACTCTTACTATTCACATCTTCTGTTACAGTTACATCATCTTCTGAATCTCATGTAATTCCTTTAATAGATATTACTCCCACCACATCTAATAGTTTATCTACCTCTGCTGCATCTTCCTCTTCCCCAGCATGTCCTATTCTTGAAACTACCACCACTAAATACAATACCATACCTGCTACATCTCAGAATGCAAAACAAACTTCAAAACCCCGTAGGAAGAAATGTCCTCCTAAAAACACATCTAACATATAAAACAAAAAATAGAAATTAAGATAGCTTCTCATAAACGTAGAAAATCAGCACCTGTCGAATACACAACGAATCAGGAAGATATGATAATATTTGACTCGGAAAATGAGCTTGAGTCGAATTCAGATTCTGTCAAAGTGCGTGTTATACGTCAGATTTATTTAAATCACTTTTAACTGAGTAACATTTCTCTATCTATATCTATCTATCTATTTATTTGCCTATATCTATATCAATATCTGCGCCACACACACACAATATCTCTCTATATCTTTATATATATATATACTTTTTAAAATTTTTTTTGGTGATATTGTGGGAAATTATATTTACTTTTGAACATCGAACAATATGTTGGTAATTGGGAATTTGGCTTAGATTTTTTGTCCATTTACGCATTTACTTGCATTTGTATAAAGAATACTTTAATACTATTGCTATTTATATTGAATTAAAATGAAAAATTACTTGTTTAAAGTTTGGAGGAAGTATATGATTTTGAATTTTAATCTAGTAATAACACCCAAAGAACTGTATTATGACTGAATATTTATCAAGCGCTTAAATGTATAAATGAAAAATTATATGTAAACACCACAGCAATTTAATATACTTTTCTTGAAAAATTTTTAGAAATTAGTTGCGTTCGTTATTTATATATAAAACACATTCTAAAATTATAAACTTATTCCGCTTTTACCATCACATTTGAGAGTTTAGTCCTGCGATACTTTTTTGAAAGTTTTTTCTGTAGTAAAATAATTATTAGAATAATGTCAACATTCTAAAGGTTATAGACATAAGTAAATCAGTATTTTTTCATAGTTATTCTAATAATATGAACAAAACAAATTTTTTCATATATTAACACTAAATAAATAGACCATTAGTATTATAGTACAACTAAAAGTAAATCTCTATTTAAAGTTTCTTTAATCTTACTTTATGTTTTCATCCTTAGAAAAAATGCCAATAAAAATTTGAATCATTAAACCTTAAATTGCATCGTTTATCGTACAGTTCGGGCAATTCTTAAAAACATCACTTACCGCGAGGGAAAGGTATGTAGATAGCAAAATGTAGTTAAAAATTACTATTTTGTCAAAAAATATATCCAATATAAAGATCTATATTTTTGAGCTAAATATCTGTTAATATACCAGAATACGTAGATAAGATCGTATTATTCTTTGAGCATTATTTTCTAAGAAGCTCGGGTTAGAAAATGATGTGTATATTTGTACAATATCTTTAAGGAATATCTTAACTTCAGAGTACTAATTACTTTTCTTAAAATCTTAGTTTAAATAGAATTATGGAGTTTTACTGAACAAAAATGAGATAATCTACATGTTTTAAATTTCTTAACAACTCGAAATAAAAACTTAAATATACGCATACACATTTTTAGTAACCACTGAAAGTGTTCATAATGATTGTAGTCCGGTATTAACAAAGAAATGTTTTTTTAAGAGCATTTGCTTATTCTTGTTCTTACTTGTTTGCACACTTTGACAGTATATTTGGCATTTTTTGGCCCAATACATTTTAGATATAAAGTGCATTAGTTTTTGGAACACTCAGTTCGGCAGATAATGTTTTACTAATTTTTTTCATGCGTTATAGCTCTAATTCAGCTCCGTTTGGAGGGAAGTTATCATAACGATGTGACGTGGCAATAATTATATATATATATATATATATATATGTAAAGAAATAATTAAATTAGATTTAAAATTAAATTCCCTATATAGCACTTAACTTTTATTTTTTACTACATCTTCAAATATCAAATTAATCACTCAATTATTTCTTCGAAACACATGGCATAACCACTAAACATTTTTGATTCCAGATCATTATATTTAATAGCCCTCCCTATATATATATAAGTCAGCATTAATTTTCAAGTACACTCATAAGAACCGAGATACTTCTAACACCTGGGTTTAAGTGGATGACTTTCAGAATGAATTAGTCCTACTATTGGCGCTATTTTTGTCCCTCCCCAGTGTGTTCTAGTTGAATCCGGAACCATATTTCTATCACTATCTATGCCTGAATAAATTAACTATTTATCTTGTCTTTTATATCAAAATTATAATTATTTTTTTATGTATTTCAAGCACGTATGAATAATGATTTATTGAAAACAGGTTTATAATTGTATTTTGTTAAATCAATTTGGATTAAGTTTTCTTACATAATAATTTTATTTTATTTTTTTTAATACTGATTTTTAAAATGCAAGTAAATGAAGTGTCTTAAACTCGTAAAATGGTTATGGTTTGATGTAAGATTCTTGTCATTAAATATAATAAAAGTTGTATATAATTGTTGTTCTTAATCATGTAAAGTCTGATGAAGTCATGCAAGATGCACTGGAAACTTAACTCTTAAAAAAAGTCGTACGCAAGAAAGAGATTTTTACAGATATGTTCTCTAAGAGATCCATACAACACTCAATATCTATTCTGGGTAAGCTTGGTGATCTGACGTACAGCACAGATAAAAAAAAACAATTTTCTTCACTCAGAAAGAGTTTCACTTGATGCAAAGACTGGATTGACGTAAGAGTGTAGTCTGGGAGTCTCTGTCACACTCAACAGCTAGAGCAAGATTGGGTTTATTGCATTATCCATCATAATCATAAGAGGGAGTCAACATTAACTCCATGAAGTTTTGAGAATTTTTCAGCAAGTATAATTCCAGAAAGGAAATAATGAAAGGTATAGGAATAGGAAAATTACACATCCCTCCTTTGCCAGTTTGTCCATCATTTCATTACCGTACAGTTTTAAATGAAACAGAATACACTGACAATGGATAACGTGGTGCAACAATATCAATTTCCACTCATTTTAGATGGAGAAACTGGTCCCGTTGCTAACAAAAAACTGTCGTTATCGACTTCCGGAATCGTGATAAAGCGCAAAAGGATATATTTTCATGATATTTAGTGTTACTTTAAGATAAGAATATATGATAAATGTTTTAAGGACATTTTGACAAAATCAATTATTTAAATACAAATTTTGGGCAAAATTAACTTAGAACAATCTTTTATTCAAAATTTTTCCCTTTTGAAAATGCTTCTATTATAATAATATTTTTGCCTGTATATAGCTGACCTCTCAAACCGAGGCTCAACTAGAATTTTTGAAATATATAACTTAGAAGTGGGTTTATCCATATTTTACGACAACAGAGGGGAGCAATTTTAAGAAAAAGACGCCAATAATTATTTCAATGGGTGGTAACTATGAAAATAATGGGAATTTTTCAAAAGTTCTAGTTGAGCTTCTGTAGAGAGGTCTGATCTATATACAGGCGAAATATTATTATAATAAAAGCATTTTTCCCCAAAAAAGAGCATTTTGAAAAAGGATTATTCTAAGTTAATTTTTTCCCAAAATATTGTATTTAAATAATTTTTTTTATCAAAATGTCCTTAAAACATTTGTATGCATGTATTCTAATCTGAGTGACACTAAATTTCATGAAAATTATCCATTTATGCGCTTTTTTAAAATCACGATTCCGAACGTAGTCGGATACCTTAAGTTACTGAGGCGAGCTACTACTTTCAGAAGGAATCCAAATACCGTAGTTTTTATTGGTAAAATTACCTTCAAGCCCGCATAATTGGCTATTAATTCGCGTGTAAAAACTGCACTGAAATCCAAATAGTATTTTTTGAGAGTCAGTTTTTTCTGGGAGGGAGGAGGTTTTGAAAAAGATTTCGCTATTGGCTTGGTCAAAAATTTTAAAGCTAACAGTATACATTTTGATTGCGTTATTGGAAGTATAGTTAATAACTTTTAATGCAACAACACAATTTCATATATTTGATAGATGCTTTTGAAACGAAATAATGAAAATATAATTAATTATTTTTCTTCAGATGAATAAGGCATATAAAGTGGTAAAAATATAATATAATATATATATACAGTAAATCATAAGAGCTATGCTAATAAGAATAATTATCCATTCAGTGAACTAGAAATGTCTGTAAGCTGGAAAGATATGTCCATTTCATATTAGAGATGTATAACTCTAAGCGCGTTATCAAAAAAACAGTTTGGTTGAAGAACTCTAAGCTTATCGTAACTCAATTTCTTCACTGCTGAAATTCCAATCAATATCTTGGAACTTGTTACCTCTCTTAGAAGAGAGGTTGACAAGAAAGTTAGCAAAATAATGAACCAGGCTTTATATATAAACAGGAAAACGCTGGAAAAAAAGACTCGTGCATAGAAAGAAATTTAGTATTTTTTTTTTCATTTGCGAATATGTTTGTCTTCGTAATTACCTAGTGTGTTTCTTCTGATCTGTTGATAAATCCAATGTTTATATTGTTGTTATTTATGTATTTATTTAGCTTAAAACTCTATCAGTAACGAATTTTTTATTAACAAGTTTGATGTGAAGCATAGTAAAATGTATTGATCGACGATATAAACATTTTGAAAGTACGTAGAGAGTAAACAAAGTTATACATATAGAAACTTGGGAAAAAATATTTTTAAAAAAGTAAAATGGGTTTTGAGAGTTAGCATAAAAATATATCTAAGTTAAGTCAGCTTCTCTCTTTTGCCCCAGAGCATTCATTTTTTGTTTTGTTTGTTTTTATAATTCTTTATAGTAGTAGGAGAATTATTTTCCATACATAGCAGTTTTAATAAAAAACTAATTTTTCATTTTATTAATTTGATTACGATTGTAAGATTATTTCTTGTATTTCTCATTCTATCCATAAAAATTGAACGTAATCCATTTTACTAAAAATTGTTATGAATTTCAATGTTTTTAAGATAATTATCTCTCATCAAAAAAAAATTTAGATCTCTTTATGAAACATATAGTTTAATTATGAAATCTACAAATTAGAAGGGATTTTTTCACATATTTTATAGGTCATCTAAAAATGTACACTATTTAATTATTAATGTCACAAATGATAAAATTTTTTGAAAAATACATAAATGTAATAGAATATGAAATTTTAATTAGATTCAATCAGAAAAAAGTTATTCGTTGTATTTTTTCAAATCGTTTGGCTTCCAGAAATTCACGTTTTTCAGTGATTTTTCTGATTTTTCTCCACGTAAAAGATTTTAAAATTATTTCTAAATTATTGTTCTCATGGGTTCCAATTAAAAAAATGAGGCAGATGACATAAGATTCATAAAACCTAAAATCTGCTTAATTTTTACTCTTTAATTAATTTCTTAGCATGCTCAAAGATTTTTAAAAATATCAAAGCTTTTTTGCATTGATTAAAGTGTTTCACCAAATTCCGATGCAGAATTAAATTTTATCTTATGATTCAAATTTATATTTATAAAATTCCTAAATAATCGCATTCATATTTCCACATGAATAAATAATTTAGCACGTGAGTATTTGATTGCATTTCTAACAAATTAAAAATCAGCCTCACATTTTTTTTTCTTCTTGCATAAACCTATTCAAATACTTCTTTGGTACTAAAAGCTAAATAAATATTCAAAATATTTGAGATAAAATAAATTAATTTTTTATTTTATAAAAAAAGTAATAAAAATACAGTGTTTTTTTTAAGTATAATTAAAATTGCACAGAAATATTTTTAAATCAAATTTATTTATTTTTTTTAGAAAAATAGTTATAAACAAAACTAACCTATTTTAAAAGAACTAACTTTTTTTTCTACAACAACATAGGCGAAAGAAAATTATCTTTTTAAGCAATTATATTTGCTGATAATTGTTTACTTTATTGCGTCACCGTTTTTATGGCATTTTCTTTTTAATTCAATTTATCGTATAATTTGTAACTCATGTCATCTTAAAGCACAAAAAGCAAAAAGAAAACTACAATTACAGGTAATTAATTTTGTTCTTTTGGATAGAGAATTTGACTGCATAAAACTGTAATCTTTAGGACCAAAAGACGAAAAGGTCACCAGAAATTCTATCGCATAAATATTTCCTTGGGGCTGGAGAAATTTAAAACGAAAATCATTGCAAATTGAAACTATCCTAATTTTCCAATTAAACAGTCTTAGAAGTAATAAGGAATGCATTCTGTGACTTGTTTGAATTCAATTAGTTAAAAAAATATGTGTTATCTTGAGATACATCTTATTCGTAAAAGTTACTGCCAAGCATCTTTGAAACATATGTTTCACATTTTAATAAACGCATACTTTATCCTAATATATAAATCTTATTATAACCAAAGCTCTCTTAACTTAACTCAGTGGCGCGACAGCCTATAAGGGCCAAGGCCTATTCTTCCCAATTCAGTACCCTGAGCAACATGAGCAGATGTTCCGGTCAGGTGGTCAGTTTGACGCTAACCCCCCCAGTGTTAAGTTTCCAAGCAAGCTTGGTACTCCATCGACCCACTGAAGGGATGAAAGGCTGAGTCAGCCTTTCCTGGCTAGGGGTTAAACCTTGAGTCTGTTATGTGGAAGTGCAATGCACTAACCACTCCGACACTGGGCTTCCGTAGCAACAACTATATCTTCTAAATGTATAAAATTTAGCTTCAGAAGAGCCCCTCCACAATATATATAATATAGTAATAAAAATATTTATTAATCTAAAAATCTTTATTAATAATTAAATTAATTTTTAAATTAAAAGTTATGCAAGATTTTAAGAAGAATGTATAGTTCAAAAGGAAAATATATTCGATTTTGAAACAAAGCGTTATTTTTAACTGTCATTAAATAATATCATAATTAATTCTCCTCTTGTCTTATTTCAAATTACTTTTTGTTTACGACATACATGACAGCCATTGAAATTCTTTTTAGGTCACTATACTCTAGACTCATGAATCTTTCTTTCTATTTTTATCTTAAGGGATACGTCTCGAAATTTTGCCAAATTGTCTATATGAAAAATGAGGCAAAACTATCATCGCTTTCTATTCTGGAAAGACAAATAGTATTCTGTTACTCGAGACACAAAACCCTTTACACAGTTTTAAAGAAGCAATCGTTAACATTTGGTCGTAATATTATGCACAGTCAAGCATATTTCCTTCCTGAAACCTTTTTAAGGATATTGTTATACAAGTTCTGCTGTGTGCCTTCTGTATATTATTATCCTGCCTATAAATTTTAAATGCTATTTTTAGAAATAAAGCTCGGATTTTTTTATTTTTTATTTCGGTTTAAAAGTACCGCAAAATCTGGTGTATAACGCAGATCTCTATACTTTCAAGTAGCAATTTTTATTTTTTAAGTATATAAGTATTCAGTTTTTCGCAATGATTTTATTTTTTGAAGTCATTTATAGGTATTATTCCAAGCTTTTAGAAAAAAAATTTATTATATACATATAGAACTACAAACCTTTAAGTTCATAAGGTATGCCATTTCTTTTAAATAAACAGGATTTCGATATATGTAGAAGTCTACTTTTTTATATTTCTTTCTTCATTTTTTTTATTTTTGAAACTCTTGTTTTATACTCTCTATATAACGCGCCCCCTTAAATTCCGACCTTATTTTTTGTGTTAAAAGTGCGCGTTATACGCCGGATTTTACGGTACTTGGAATGCAATACAATGATCTAGAAAATGTTTTGGGAAAGATATACTTAATCCAGAGTAGAATTTAACTTTTTTTTATATGCCTTTCCCCCAATACACCATATAACTACGGTCACCTTTGAGAAACATAGTGTCACTGATGAGCGAATCACACCTCTATTCCTCTACAGTTATTATATTAAGACCATATTCAAAATAATTTTGTTTTGAATATAATCTTCAAACAAACATTTCTCCGAATTATTTGGTATATCCTGTGTACGTTAGTTTAAATTAAATAGAAAAAGTAAAAGCTTTGTAATGAAATTACCAAACTTGTCGATACAGATATTGTTCTAAGTATGTGGGGAGATAGAGATGTTTTAAGTATGAATCAAAATAATCATGATCAAAACAGTTTTTCATTTTTTATTCTTTTGTCTTTAGATTCACCATCCAGAGTCATATATTGCACCCAGAGATTTTAGGAACTGGGAAGGCTAAGATTGTAGATGCGTATTACGTTTCTACCTCTTCAATGACGTCATTCAATTAATCAAGCATTTAATTTCGTGATGATTTTTCTTTTTCTAAATTAGGTAGTAAGAAAAACTTTTTGAAGTAAGAGGGAGAGAATATGCTGGATGTGGCTAAAATTCAAAGCCAGATCATTTATGACATATTTTTAGAAGTTCGCATAACATTTGACAGGCCACTGAAGTATTTCTGGACGTACATTTATAAATATTTAATTTGCATATATCTTTAAAGCAATTGCTTCTCGACTCTTATTAATTTGAATATAATTTCCATTACTACGCAACTGTCACATACATATAGCCTACTACTTTTTATTTTGTTATTATGCATGAAAGTAAATATATATAATATATATATATATGTTTATTTTTACAATTAATGCTTTTATTAGTAACATCTGAGAATATGGTATTTATGCACAAAAGTATTTTCGGAAAAATAATTAAACCTAGGTAATATTAAGTGACCGAATATGTTCTTTTCAGTAAGCAACTAAACAAAATATATATATTTTGCGTTTCCATTTCCTGAAATAAATGGCAATTCTTAAAAGGGGAAAACGAGAAAGATTATCCTCTTTTAGAAGAAAAATAAAATGTGAAAATATAATTTATCTTTTATGGCGAGAATAACTTTATTTTCTCAGTCATGTTCCTATCTCTCTAAGCCATAGCATCGAGTTGATTTATTAAAACATTATGACTTTTGCTTCCCGACTTAAAAGAAGATATCCCAGATTTTTAGTTGCTGATGTTCCTTTCTCTAAAAACCACGGAAAAACCAACAAAAAAGGCACAGTACTTTCTTCACTGGAAAAGCTCAATTTTTTACAACACAGTAGAAATGAATTTTTCATTCATAGAATTATGCTGAAAAACTGATTTCATATCTTGCGGCTTCTTACTACATGAATGTTTAAAGAACTCAGAACCACGAATCAGAAAACAAAAGCGTATTTTGCTTGTTTACTTGAAACTTTATTTCGATTTCGGTATTTATTTCCATCGTATGTTTTCTGAATACATATATATTTTTTATTTATGTCCCTCCTTTTAGGGACGTTTATTCGTAAAATAAAACTTTTGTGAGCACTTACTGGTTTGTAAATATTGAAAATGCTCTTTGATGTATTGCCGTACTTATTACACATCGAAGGAGCCTCTTAAGCCCATGGGGAGGAATTATATATATATACCGTATTTACTCTAATTTAAGCCGCACTTTTCCCCCAATATTAAAGCTACTGAAATTTGGAAGATTGCGGCTTAGATTCGAGTAAATACGTTCACACACACACACATATATATATATATATGAATGTGTGCGTACATATATATATATATACGGGGGTGAGAGTCGCAAAATAAGTTTCCCCTGTCGACTGTGATCAGAACTGTTTATGAAAGTCATTAAATATAAGACAACTTTATTTTTCTACATATGTTCCATGTACATTGAGACATTAGTCACACCACTTGATAAGCTTCAAAAAGCCCTCCAGAAAAAACTCAGGGATTTGCATACTGAATAATTATTTAATGGCTATGGACAAACGACGAAACATCAGGCCAATGTGCAAAATACCGATACATCATTGGATAGAAGCCGACCACGATCAAGCAGATTGATTCGTAAAAAGTTGCGTGGTCTTCTCAGATGTGGCGTTCTGTTTGATGACAAAGCAAAACAATATTCAGCGACGGCAATGCAAAACCATATTGCAAATCTGGGTCGGAAGTGCCTACACAATCCACTATATAGTCCTGATCCGCACCAAGTGACTTTCATATGTTTTTGGTTTTAAAGATGAATCTCACCGAAAGTCGCTTTGGAAGCAACGCTGATGTCATACAAGCCATCGTGTTAGCTTACAATATTGGTTAAAGTCTCTTGAATCAGAACTTGAAGCTAGATCAAGATGAAATTAAGAAAATTTAGATTTGAGTTCTGTAGATGAAAAAAAATATCATACTGTTTCATTTATTCTCAAATGAGCTTGTGATTATTTACTTTTTTTTCACGAAATTATGCAACAGATAATACAAACTGTATCTTTTCAAAGTCTAGTACATCAATATATATATATATATATATATATATATATATATATAGTAAGGAGGAATGGTTTATTGAAAGAGATTTTTTCTTCGTATAGTGAAAATATAGTTATGTTCGTAAATTAAGGCTAATTAGAGTCAGGCGGAAATCGAAATCTAAAATATAAATATAAAAAGTCCCCATAAAATGACTACACACATTTTCAAGAATCATACGCAAATTGCAGGAATCCATCGGATGACACCGATAGTTCGTCAAAATGACGAGAATGTAAGAGGAGATATATAAGAAATACAGTCAAATAAGTAAAATTGCTCACAAGCACTTTATAAGCATTTCAGAACAATAACCGTAAAGTTAATATAATTAGGACACAAAGGATGCATTCGGTTGAATTTCTACGTGGTAGAATTATCTGCCGTCTGGAATGTTGGTGTACCCAGTTGGAAGTTTCCGAGGAACTTCGAATCACCCAAAGTATCATTTCTAGACTTTGGCAACGATTCCAAGAGGAGGGTAATGAAAGTAAAACTTTGCAACACAGGTCGTCCCGTTTTACAACGCCAAATGAGGACCAGTATTTGGCAATTACTGCCAAAAAAAACAGATGAAGTACAGCATCATACCTGTCTCGTCATTTCTCTTCAACCACTGGTACGACAGTTTCAAGGTCAAGGACTGTGTACAGGCGCTTTGGGCAGATTGGTCTATATGCTCGTATACCTGCCAGATGTGTTCCACTTACTTCAAACTCAATTTCGCCTGTAGTTAGTCTAGAGTAGAAAACATGCATTGTAGACACCGCATCAGTGGGCGTGCGTGATGTTTTCCAACGAGTTCAGGTTTAGCTTGCAATCATTCTCGCCGGATCTTTATAGCAGAAAACCAGGTACCCGTTACCACCAAGAGAATACCATTCAACAACAACGTTTTGGTGGTGCAGATTGCTCGTTTGGAAGGGGGAAGGGAATTATTCTAGGTTCCAGAACTGACCTGCATGTTCAAATTAGAACCATAACAGGCCAAATCTATCGGGATGTAATTCTAGAATAACAGGCACGCTTGTATCAGAGTGCCATATGTGCAGAATTTGTGTCCATGGAAGACAACGCCCACCCTCACTCCACATCGTAAACGAATGCCTTCAATCGGAGGATATCACCCATATGGATCAACCAGCATTCTGACCAAACTAGATTATAGTAGAATATGTGAAGGACAGGCTTGGCCAACACACAAGTTGCAGTCCGTCAACTCCCACCTACATGTCTACCGGAACTTCTGAGAGTATTGCTTTATGAGTGGTGTAAAGGTCTCCCCAAGATCGGATGGAAAACTTGATACTGAGCAGGCCCAGATGTTGTACGGATTATATTGCATCTTCGGGGGAATTACTATGTTTTAAATATGATCCCAAAACCTTAATATTGTTTTTTTTTGTGGGGGTTTTTATTTTTATTTATTTTTTTTTTGTTATTTGTTCGGGAGCAAAAGTCCCTTTTTAATGATATCAATCTATAGCTTTTTTTTCTTTTACCTTTTTTTTCAAAAAAACCCTTTTAAAACAATTCACATTTTTTCTACTATCTTTTTTGCCTGAATTTGGGTTAAACTAATTTTTGGACTTATTAAAATCGCCAGTTTCCACGGCAAACACGGTTTTTTACGGGACACATGAAAACTGTTTTTGTTTCCCAACTTCGGGATTGTTTTTATTTATGAATAAAATTTATTTTCAAAAAGGGGAGACCGGGCAAATAACAATGTTTTAAATTTTTCGTTTTCCACTAGATGGAAGGATAAACCCGGGATTCTACTGGCCTCCAGGGGCGTTCTATAGAGGCTAATAATACAGAAAGCTGAAATGTCATTTTTTGTTGTTGTGAACTTTGTTTGGGAAACACTGCTCGATAAAATTTTTAACGGAAATAAGTCCCTACGATACAGGCAAGATATTTATTTCTTTGATATTTGCATAACTTGTTTAAATACTACCTATTACCATGTAAATATCAATTAATCGCCTTCCCCCCAAGGCAATAAAAAAATTTTTCGAAAGTCCGGGGCAGATGACGAGTTGGGCATCTTGCTGTTTCAAAATTTTTTGAACTAACAAGTCTTGTCCATTTTTTAAAACCTTAAGTTTCGTTTATTTGTCCCCCGACATTTTTTTTCTTCTGGGGTAAGGGTGCATTGAAGGGGTGGCGTTTGAAAGGTGCCGGGGAAAAATTTTGCCCCGGGCTTGCCCCCTAAAAGGAAAAAACCTATCGTAAAAAAAAAAATAAATAAATTCTTTCTTCTAAAGTGAAATTTTTTTAAAGAGGAGCGTTGGGTTTTTCCTTTGGAAAATTTTTTTTAAGTTGGGCCACACCAAAAAAGGTTATTTTTAAAATAAATAATAGTGGAATCCCGAAAAAATCCTTCACAGAATGTTAGAAAAAAAAGAAAAGCAGAAAAAAAAAGAACAGAAAAAAAAAACTTTAAGAAAACCAATAAAAAAAAAAAAAGGAAAACCGTGAAGCTAAAAAGGGTAAAAAAAATCAAACTAAGTTCATGTAGGCCATCTATGGGAAACCCGCCCCAAAAATCCCGTTGCATCAACTTCAAAGGATGGTAACAACAGGACATCTTTTTTCCTGCTTTAAAAAAGGGAAAATTTTGGGGGGCCCCCAACAGAAGAATGGATCTAGTGCTTAAACCCCAAAAAGTGGTGGTATCAAAATTTCCAAGGGGCTAAACATGTGAAATCACAGTCACATGATAGTGAAAGCCACGTGATTCTAGCCAATCGTTAAAACTCATGCGGCGTCATAGTCCCCACGAAAAAAACTATCAGTGTTTCCAGCTAATCGTTCAGGCCTCTGGTGTTGCAATTTTTGCTCTTAGAAACTTTTAAAAAGTACATATGTATAAAAAATCATTTTAAAAAAAATTTAAACATATAAAATATGATTTACTTTTTTTAAAAAATTTTTAAAAATGTTTTTGCATTTAAACATCTTTCCTAAATATAAATTTGAAATTTTATCTGAGTTTTACAAATAGTTCAAAAAGTACAATTAGCTCAATGTTTGTTTTGAAACGAAAAACACGTATTTTTTTATCACGGCTTCATAAATTTGGGCCCCATTATGAAAATACGGGTTTTATTTCCACTACGGCTGCTAAACAAAAACTTCAACTTACGTTACAATGCTAATTTAGTTTGACACTTTGAATATTTGGTATCATACTACGTTCGGAATGTTTTTAAAAAAAGCGCTTTGGATATTTTTCATGATTTTTAGTGTCACTCAGTTTAAAAAATCCCGCAAAAAATTTTTTAATATTTTACAAAAAAATTTAAATACAATTTTTTGGAAAAAAATTAACTTAAATAATCTTTTTTTCAAAATGTTCCCCTTTTTGGGAAACATGTTTCTATCATAATAATATTTTGCCTGTATATAGCTCAGACATCTCTCAGGGCTCAACTAAAAATTTTAAAAAAACAAAATTTTTTTCAGAGTTACCACCAATTAAATAATTGGGGCGTTTTTTTTTAAATTTCTCCTCTGTTTCATAAAATATGGATAACCCCTTGTAAGTTATATATATCAAAATTCTGTTGAGCCTCTGTAGAGGGTCGGGGCTATCACGGCAAAATGTATTTATAAAGCTTTTTTTAAAAAGGAAAAAAATGAAAAAGTTTATTCTAATTTAAAAAACCCCAAAATATTTTTTAAATATTTTTTTAAAATTAAAAAAATTTAATTCATTATTCTAATCTAACTGACACTAAATATCGAAAATTATCCATTTATCTTTTTTTAAACCCGGTTTCCCAAACATCGGAATCCCCAAAAACAAAAATTAGCATTTTTTAAACTATGAACATTTCAAAATAAAATTTGTTCAAGTTTTTTCATAAACTTTTTATTGAGAATTTTATAATATAAATGTGTGCAAGTTTCGTTAATTTTTTAAAAAAAATAAATAATCATCTCCAGGTTTTTAAAAATTGTTAACATTTATTGATGTTCTATGTTTACAAATATTTGGTCTGATGCAGCATGTCAAGAAAATACCTTAAAAGTAATGCATGAATGAGTTAAGTCAGGTTTAGTGTTTATTCTATAATTATAAAGAAAATTTTAATTTAAATAATAGACAAAAGAGCGACACAACGCAAATTATTTTTATTTTGAATAACATATTTTTTATGACTAACTACTTTTTTTAGGACATTCGTTTAGCTAATATCCATTTAAGGTCAACAATAAATAAAAATAAAAAAAAATCATCCTAAAATCTAAAAATTTTCACTTTGCATGTAAGGAACTCAAACTAAAATTGTAAAAGGGAAGACCAAAGTAATTTAAATTTAACTAGGTTCGGTGATAATTTTTTCAAAAAAAGGTTTTTTTAATAATTTTAAAATTTTTAAAAAAAACATTAAAGGCTTAAAAAAATCCTAAATTAAATAACAAAATATATCAACCTTTTTTTTTTTAAAAATTTTTTGGAAAATTTAGCAAATTTTTTTAAGAAAACGTGATAAATAAAAAAAATTTCAAATTATGCAATTTTTTAAAGTCATTATCCCTTTTATTGTCCGTCATTGATCCTTCTTGATCCCCAAACCAAGGGTAAAAAAAAAATTTTTAAAATAAATATTTTATTAGCATTTAAATTTGAGGGTTGATTTTTCGTCAAACTTACTGCATGTTCTAATAAAAAATGGCTGTAAAATGTGATTAAATTTGGCCTTTTAAAACCAGCGGTTTCATATTTTTTGAAGGGCCCCTAGCATAGTTTTATAAATTTCATTGCATTGATTGGGTTATTTGAAGATTTTCCCGTTTTGTGCTCAAATTATCATGAAAAGTTCATTCTTCAAAATACGAATTAAAAATTTTTATTAGTGAGGGTAAAGTAAATGCTATAAAAAAACTTAAAAAAAATCTCTGTTTTTTGTATTTGTCCTTCCTCAATATTAAATTTCTGTTTTCCCTAATGACCCAAACAACACCAAACATCAAACACCTAAAAATCACTGTTTCAACCTAGTCGGATACCTTAAATATCATGACAATATTAGCAATTAGAAATCTGTGGAATCCCTTTGTATACATAAATTGTTTCTTTAAATTATTATAAAATAAACTTTTGAGTAATAAATTCCCAGATTTTTAAAAACATAAACAGTACTTATAATAAAATTCTCAATGTATGTAGCATTATTATCTTACAGAATCTAACTATTATCTTTTCCTCTTAAGGAAAGTTCCTCTTTTTTACTATAAATCCACTGAACAATTAGAATTTTTCTAACGACTCCTGTTTCATACGCTTCAGCTGTACATTTTTTTTTTAGAGTGGAGCTTCTTAGCGGAGATTGCACAATGTATCATCTTTATTCTCATGAAAGTTTGAATAGATTAGACAGAACTAATTTTCTCAACGTCTCTGGTGAGTAAGGAAATTCATCCAATTTAATATTTCCTTTGTTGCTTGTTATAAAGGGATTTGAATTGAAAGAAATTTTTGTGTAATTGCGAAATATTTCAGCGTATCTTTTTTTAACAATTGAATCAATGGCACCGTGATATTATAAATGAATCAAAATTCGTATCCTGTGGAATGATAATTAATAGTTTCACACATTTTGAACTAGTATGTGCATGAGAGGCAATTTCTAAAAATATTTCGAGATGATTTTTATATTGTTATTAACAATAATATAGGAAAATATCTTTCAATTACATGTCTTAAAATAGTAGAGAATGTATTAGACCAGAGGGGACATTAGCAAGGCGGGTTTTACAAAAAAATGGAAACTAAATTTTTAGTTATTTTTAAAAAATTTAAATACGATTGCCATATGGGAAAAAACATAAAATTTTCCCTTTTTGAATTAATAAAAAAGTGTTTCTTTACAGTAAAGGGCTTTTAAAATTAACTGGGGGTGAAATTTTTAAGGTTGAAAATAAAATTAAACCAGGTTTTTTTTTAATTTTTAAATTTAAAAGATTCGAACTACACACATTTATAAAAAACGGGGCTTCGACAAGTATAAAATGTTTTTTAAAAATAGTCATAATTTTTAAAATCTAAGCATATGAAAATTCTATGATAAATATTAGTATTTTTTTTTTTGGGACCTTTTTTTCTAAAATAGTAGCATCGGTATAAAATTTTTAGATATAAAATGCATCATACTCTTTAAGCCGTATATAATTTTAGTATTATACATCTTTTGTATTTCAAAATATTTGTAAAACAGTGCAATTTTTTAAATATTTTTAAAAAATGTATTTTTTTTATTTATTAAAATATGTAAGTTATTATTCTATTTATATAAAAATAGCTACAGTGTAATGAGAATACATTTAACTTTTATTATTCAACTTATAGCTAGAGTAATTAAAGCTACTATTTTAGAAAATAGCGTGTGCAACGCAAAAAAATACTTAATATTTATCATAGAATTTTCATATGCTTATGATTTTTAAAATTATGATTATATTTTAAGCATTTTATACTTTTCTGAAGCCCCATTCTTTTATAAATAATGTGTGAAAGTTTCGAATCATTTAATTTAAATTTAAAAGAATTATACCTGTTTGAAAATTGTTTATATTTTCAGACCTCTAGAAAATTTAACACCCTTAGACCCCTAATAATTGAAAAATATTACAAAATTAATTTTTATGATTTGTTTATACAAAGGGTTAAATGTAACTCAATGTTACAAACGAATAAATAAATTGTGTGTGCATATATGTGCTTGTGTTTAAATGTATATCTGTAACAATTATCTAAATAGATATTTATTTATAAAAGTATAACTAGTGGAATTGGAAACTGATATTAAACTTCATATTTTTACGCATAGTATTTCTTTTTCCTGTAAGATAAACATTTTCTTCTCTGACACAGATGTAGAGTTTTGAGGCCATTAATGATTTAAATAGTTCTGGTTACTAACAAATAGGCACTGATTTGCTCAAAATGATAACTGCAATATTTGACAGACTACAAATCTTATCTATTATTCAATTATGTTTTTCTTTGCCATACTAATGTTTAATTTCAATGAGCTGTTTGAATATTTTTTGAACATCTGAAAAACAGATTTTGTCTTTGCATTATCTTATCAGAAGGACTTCCACTCAACAACAGCTTTGTTTTCTCTCTCCTTTACGTAAGAAGTTGATCACTTATAGACAAAAAAAGCATTTGCAGTGTTTGCACTCCTTATAATTTCAAATGAATATAAATGATATGCATTAAACCATGAATATGAATATTTTTTATTAAATCAATACAATAGATTAATAACTGAAGTATACTTTATAAAAACACAATATTTAATGGGAAAAGCAATTCAGTTACATACCTTAAAAAAAAGCATCCTTTACTTCTTATATCTAATCATCTTCTACATTTAACTATTTTTCGTATTAGTTAATGAGCTTCAAAACTTGTATGCTATACTATTCTGCTATCAGTTCATTAAGGCTTGTGTACACACCATTCAAACAAAAGATCTTACTCTAAGTCATAACCATCTTTTCTCTGAGCTGAGGGAAAGGAGGTTTTCTGAGGAAGGTCTGTAAGAGATTCTGAGAGAAAATATTTTGGAAGAAAAGAAAACGTGAGAATGCAGTGACCACTTGTTACCCTAACACACTTGTGACAAAAGAATTTGGGAATTTTGAAGCTGAAGGACAAGTATGACAGATATTTATGAGTAAGAACTTGTTATGTGTAGTAGTGAACGAAACTTCAAGGTATGTAGCAGAATGGTATACCTTTCTTTTCCAAAAATATTATGTTTCTAATTTTTTATTTATAACTAAATTATTGTTATATTCAGAATGAAATTTTTTTCTGATGTGTTACCTGTATTAAATACCGAAAAGTATGTCTGAAATATTTTCACGTATTCAAATTTTAGTTACGAATTTCTTTATTGCCATATTATTATAACATAACTCATATACCAATATTTGAATTAGTTAAAAAGCGTAATTATTTGCATAATTTTTCATTTAAAGTTTTGTCACGATATAGCACCCATAGCTTCTATAACTAGAATGGCATATCCATTGAAATGTTATCAAAGTAAATAATTTATGATATTCCAATAAACTAAAATTCCATTCATAATTAGTATAATTCCTTCATTTAAATAAAACACTGCAAAATATTCCTTTTACTATCGAAATAATGCTTTTGGAAAATACGGATACTTCAAGCATTGTTATCGTTGCTTCTTTATTTGAAACACAAAAATCTTAACACATACGAAAATTAACCTGCTTAAAAAAAAAAAAACGAGCCTTACGGTAGTCGCATATGTGTAATACCTGACATGTTATCGTGATAAATGCGTATAGTAACTTAAATATTGAAAAAAAATGAATCGAGTATGATTGGAAATAATTTTCTATCGAATAATTATATCTTTAATGAAAATTTTATTTATTTAACACAAGGAGTAATGCAAATTTTTATGAAAAATATTTTTTCTTGTTCAATTTGGGGAACAGTGGATACAATAGACTTGAAAATGGGCAAACATGGATTTCAGAGACCATATACTTTTCTCCGAATCAAACGGTTAAAAAAATTAAATATTTCCTGCATTTTGTACTTTTACCATATACCGAAGATATATATATATATATGTGTGTGTGGTTCTGCTGTTTTAAAAACAAACTATCACTCGCTTCCCATGATTTTTGAGTGAGATTGAATTGAGTTTTGAATCGAGTATGATTTAAAATAATTTTCTGCCGAATAATTATATCTTTAATGAAAATTTTATTTAGGAGTAATGCAATGTTTTATCAAAAATATTTAATTATGTGCAAATTTTTTTCGGCTATACTCCACCAGTTTTTAATTTTTCTTCACGTTTTTTTTTTTCTTATTGTTCCTTTTCACAAAAATCACTCCTACAAATATTCGGTAAGCGAGAGAAAGATGTTACACATCAAGCGCACAAGGATCTAAGTTTATCTGAATAAGACTTGCTGGCATTTGCAAAGTGAAGTAAGAAAACGAAATCGAATTTTAGAATTCGAATCTTTTGAAATGTAACTTTAACAATATAAAAAAACTACTAGAGTTGGATTTCGCATATATTCTGCTCTGGATTTACCCATCTCTGCAAATCACAAAATCATGAAAATTTAATTAGCTTGATAAATGTTTAATTTTTAATCGAGAAAACTTTTTTTAATCCCAATTAAAAATATTCTATTAACAGCGACAGGAATTAACTTTAAAGTATGAAAAAGATACGCACAAAAATATTTATTCGAATAATTCCATATTACTTACTCGTATTTTATTAAGAATGTTGAACTTTGGCAGACGCTTAACAGTAAATATAATTATTAATAAAAGTAAGTTTATCCTAAATAAGAATTCGAATCTTGTAAAGACTGTATTCAAAGAATTATTACTTCGATTAACTCAGTTCAATTTTATTTAATGGGTTTCAAATTCAAACTAAACAACATTAAAAAAAAAATGACAGTCACAATTACATTAAAAAAGTTAACAGTATTAGAAAATAACGAGAGGTTTGTGCGCGCTTCCACACTCAAAATCATGGGAAGCGAGTAATAGTTTGTTTTAAAAGACAAAAACCACATCCACAGATTGGTGCGGCATACGTTAAAACTGGTCTGAGGATAAGTGTGTGCTCTTATTGGTCAAATCAAATACCGCACGCTTACGTCACTTCCTGTTACCAATTTCCGTCCCTTTTCACAAAATCACTCCAAAAAATATCAGCAAGCGAGAGGAAAGATGTTACACGTCAATAAAAGACCAATAAGATATAAGAAATTAAGCATTAAAGTGATATATTAAAATAAAGTTGCATAATATAATAGATTTCAGGGCACTATATAGCAATTATGTATTGTACCGAATAATATGTTTCTACACTAATAGGTGCACATTAAAAAGAATTTAAGCAATTGAGGATTTTGTTATAAATGTAACAGAAGAGTGGAGTATATTCCAAGAGAGAAAAAAGATAATACATATTATATTGTTGTTACTTATGCCTCCTGATTGACCGTAACATCAAATCAAGGTCCACGAAATTCATCAGGGTGAAGGGGTAGATTTGTACGCCTGTCGTTAATCTTAGATTTGAGCATTATGCAGGTGACAGATACGAATTTGCTCGGTTTCACCCCGATTTAGATTGAGAACACCCTATAGGTGGTCAGGGGCCTCCCACCTTTCTTCCCCTTCTGCCAACATCACGAAAGGACTTGCGAATTTATGGCTATTTAGAGTACCCCCTGCCGCAAAGGCAGTATACATTTATAAACATCCATGACTTCTTCGGGATTTGATCACAGGCCCTATTCCAAATATTACTATCCTTGAAGAAAGGAGTGCCATAGCCTTAGGAGAGGTTGGACTTCTGGTTATTGGTACAAGGAGGGTGTTTTATTTCCCTTCTACCGCCCAATGGTTAACTCAGTGGAGGCGTTCCTCTATCACCTGGGGATGTGTCTTACAGGAATTACAGGCACCCCCGAGGGATCTCAAACTGAAAAAAAAAACAGTACATCCTGCAGTGGATAGCAATGCATGGTATTGATGAAAATGAGGTAACTGATACCCTGACTATAAAAAAAGGTAACTTAAGGTATCCGACTACCCTAAAATCATGATTTTTTTTAAAAATCGACAAATTATTTTATTATTTTATGTTATAGTTCATTTTATTAACTTTATAACAATACCAAGTTTTTTATTTTCCATTCACTAGAACAAAAACTACAAGTGTTTTAGTCAAAGCAGATACCATAACTTTACATAAGATGTCAAACTTTAAAATGCGTTTTACTCGAAATGTGTTATTTCCGAAAAGTTCAAACGGGGACAGCGATGGCTCAAAAAGTGTTTAAAATAATTTTCCGAAATTTTGTGTCTATGTTCTGTATAACAGTAGAAGTATTTTAACCTTCAGATGTATCAATCACTGTTTTATTACAAAATATACAGTTATTTATGTGAATATTACCATTGTTTTTTTAAGCAATTTCATATAACAACTAAGATAAAGTACTCTAGTTTTTGTAAAAATTAAAATATCTTTTATCCTGAAGGTCATTTCAAAAAGGAATAGCAAGTAATACATCAAATTTGAAAATTTGAGAATTGTTTCATTTACTATTTGCACAGAGCGTTCCCCGTTTATGTAATTTTTTGTCAATTTTCTCCCATTTTAGTAGTCATAATTTATTTTTCTTTTCTTAATTTTAGCCTTTTTTTCTTAAAATGTACTAAATAAATCTAAAACTACAAAAAATCTCTATATCTCCATTTTTTAAAAACTTTCGCAAGTAGTTGGATACCTTAACAGTAACGCCAACACTACAACGCTCGTCACCCACTAAGCTATATAAACACAGTAGAAAAATTAAGACTTAAGGATAGAAAACTCAAGCTGAAACACAAAATTCCTGAAATTAATACAAGTAGAAGCCTGGCAAGCCCATTAAGAAGTGTTGGATAGCTAAAATCTTATTATTTTGACAATTTGAGAATTTTTATATTTTCAATTTTCGTAGATTTTAACCTTTCTGAAAATACCTTACTTTAACATTTAGGGTAATTAGAAGCCTTTAACACCAATTTTTAAATAATCGTTGAAACTGGGCCATTCCCATTTGAATGGCGAAAAATGTAGACAAAGTACTCCGTTTTTGCTTTAAAGTTGAACATCTGATATAAACCAAAACATGCATCTTTTATTGAAAAAATTGAGACTTTTATTTTTTATTTTCTAGCCGATTAGAAGTCTTACTGTATACATTAAAATCTATTTATCTCAAACTGAAAATTTTGATGTTCGATGTACCTTTTCTGATAAACTATCGTCCACAGGTTTGTAAATTTGTTATGATATATTTATAATGATGGCTAATATATACTAAAATGAGCTTTTTTTTAAAAAAAAAAATATTTTTTACAAATTATTTATGTGAAAAATGGGTCGAATTTCGCAATGTTTGATAAAATATTTCATAAATTATGAAAACATTCAAGATTAGTTAAAAGCTCATTTTAATATAATGAGAAAGGAGAACTTGCATTAAATGAAAAATTTCAAGCATGCACATATAACAGATTTTGAGAAAAAGTGCATCGAAAGCAGCCAATTTAACATTATTATTATAGAGAGAGAGAGAGAGGTTTCCAACTCGCCTTAACGTGGCGTAAAACACAACACGTTAGGACCATGCAAATTCTGAAGAAAGGGAGAAGAAAATGCGTTCTTTCTGTGCAAACACTGTCACGACAAGGAGCTTAACACAGAACACATTTTCTCTTGCCCTGCCATTTTGGCAAAATTGCATCACATTAACAAAACTCCAGTGAGGACTTATATGATGATAACAGCACCCAGATGCTGATGATGCCTATAGGACCTATGGTCTTATTTAATTATTGTCCGATACAAGCCAGCAACCAACCAACCATACATTCTAAAATGAAAAGTAGCTGAAATAATAATATTATTATGAAATCATATGCCGAAAACAATAGAAGACTGAAAACTATTACCGGACTGTTACTGACGTCTTGGAACATATTATTAAATAGGGGCAGTTTAACACTCATTTACACAATAGTGGCATAACAGGTTTTCTGAGCTACGATCTTTGGGGGAAGCATTGACCCACCAAAATAAGTTTCAACTATCATTCATATAAGACTTTTGTAAATGATTGGAATACATAACTAAGGGGTTTATTAAACCCCCTCCCTCCCCAGGATTTAGGAATTGCGAAGTTTCAAAATCTAATAAACATTTTGATACAATATGTAAGAAATTCCAAAGTTCACCAATTCATCATTCAACTATGAATGGATTCCAAGCATAACATTTTAACTCTGTTTTATTAATTACAGCCACTATCTAGCTGTCGCAAAAATATCAATCAAATTTTTTGCTAATTCTAAACGGTACTATAAAATCTTCAAATTGATTAGAAGAAAAATTGTATTTCTCTTCGTCTCTCCTTTTCTATAAACATCGTTTAAACAAGAAAGCAGGATTTGCAAATTTCGCCGTTCAGTAAATAGTTCTCATAAGAAGCAGGGAGGCTTACATTCCTAATTTGATATTTTAATGGGATATAACACTACATTTATATACACATTCAGAATACATTAACACAGCGATTCTTAAACTTTTGGGAGCAACCCTCCCCAAGAAGGCGTGATGACCTTACGTGGGGAAAGCAAGCATGCCGAAAATAAACGATAATTTAAAATATATATATATATTAACTTACTGAAAGGAAGCAACAAAAAATATACATTCTGACATAATAAAAATAAAATATACATTTACACTTGTATCAGTTCCGTATAGACATGTATCAGTTCTGCACAATATATATGTAAATAATTACTAGTGACTCCCATGGGCTTGTCCTGCAGAGCAAAGTTTTTCAAAGAAAGTTTATTATTAGAAATTGACAAAAAAGTTATTTTTCTATATTATGCCGAGATTTATGTTTTGCCTTCAAAGCACAGCCACCGCAGAAAATTAAGTTTCACAAATGTAGGATGTTGTAAACGGCAATATTATACGAAATGCTTTTGTTTTCCGTGCAAAAAATTCATCATCCACCTCTGGAGTATAAGAAATATGTGTGTCCGAAGAAAAATATTCACAAATTCCACTTGAAGTGAAATCTATGAAGATCTTTTCTTCGGACAAATACAAAATTTAGTACTTATCTTAATAATTTATTTGGCTTATAAATAAGGATGCATTGTAGCATTAGCATCAAAGTGCATTGTTATTGCATTCAATACACTTTTATTTTATAGGGGAGCTCGATGAAATTTAAGATGGAAAATTGGGTCGTAAATTTTGAAAGTTTGAGAAGTACTGCATTAATAGAAATCTAAATACACATTTAAATAAGAGCCTAAATTAGTACGTCAAAATTGAAACCATACTTTCTACTACGAAATAACCAAAAACAAACATATGGTTTTACGTACGCATGGGCGAAACCGTAATTTCATCATTGGCATGAGAAAGTGTTGCCAGACACAACAATAACTTTTTATTTCTTCTATATAATCTCATCAATGTAAGTAACATTCAGTATTATATTAGTACATGGAATATCTTAAATAAAACACGACGTTCTATTACACGGTATTCTATTCTCTGCTTCCCTAAATACTACAAATTACTGATTAGAAGCCTATATCCACGACCGGAAATTGAGAAAATATATATTCCGGGTAAGCTTTTCATAGCTTTAGCGCAACTCAATTCTTTTATTGTGGAACTTCATTCTGTATCTTAGATCTCATTACCTATTTTCCTAAAGGTTAGTGAGAGATTTTCTTATGTAATGGACAACATAGCTTGAAAAGAGCATGTACAAATACATCAGAATAAGAAAATAAAATACGGAAAGTCAGAATTGCGATTTCATTCCGTGTTCTATTGATATATTTTTGTTTATATGCATTTTACTTGTCATGTTTATTCCGAATTGGTGATGTATAATGAAAACATGTTGTTTCTTTATTCAATTGAAATTACATAAGGTAGCATTAACTGCAACTCAAGATAATATTACATTATCAAAACATGAGGAAAAAAAGTACATTGAATTAATTAGAAAAAGTAACTAAAAGACAAAATAATTGTATAAAAGTGTATTTATTTTTAAAGTTTCTCCACATATTTTGTATCTTGTCACGAAAATCAAACATTAAAGGAAAGTCCAAATGCAGTAATAGAATAATTTTTATAAAATAAATAAATATCAGGAAATAGGTTCCCTGCTAGTTAAGTTTTATAAACAATTTGTTTACTTGCCTCCTAATGTTAAAGGAAAAGTGTTTCCAATTAATATTTATTCATTATCAATGTTTATTAATTTCAATCTCGAATAAGCTCGATATGTTTTATGTTATGTCATAAACTTTCAATACTCTTCACCTATAATTTAGGAGTTTTACATAAATATATATCATTATATAACACATTCATAAATATTATATAAATAAGATTAACTTACAGAATTTTATTTTTAATTTTTGGTAAAAATGATCGCTTTTATAAATTTTTTAATGGAATAAGTACAAATATCTTAAGCGGAATAAATACTTGAATGTGTTTTTTACTTACTTAGCAGACACACAAATAAATGAATAAGTTCATTTAAAAGAAAATAAATAACCTAATTTGCTAAGTGTGTAACTAATCAAACTAATAGATTAAAAAATGTCATTTTAATTTTTATGTAACTTCTATCACTGTCTGAGAAAAAGTTTTCCCCGTATGAAGTATTTTGGCCTTCTGTACATTTATAATCATAATTGAAATACTTTTATTGATCCTCAAATATTCCAAAATTTTGGAAATATTTATATTGAATAAAAGTAGATATATATTTAGGCTACTATTTTACTTCTACAGTTCTTGGAGATACAATTTTTTACGTCACCTATAGAGTAATATTTAATCAAACTTAGAATTTAGGTTATTCACAAAGATAGTTATAAGTTAAAGTTATCCAGAAGCAATGGCATACGCCTTCAATCAAATGTCTTACAATTAATGCACTTTGCATTAAAATGCTCTGAATAACTTTTGTTACAAGATCTTATGATCTAATATTATGATGACATATTCTGCATAGTTACAAGACACATTTTTGGCATTCAATAAAAGGGATTACTTTTGAACTCTTAACTTTTTTTTTCTTTACTTAAGGGGGAAATCGCTTTCCTAATTTTCTGTGAAATATATTTTATAATATCCGGATTTTATTTGATGAAAATAGTAATTCTTACTTACTAAAAAAAAAATACACTACATTTATCTTACATATCCCGGTGTAAAAAGGGATAAATAATTAAGCATTCTGAATAGCAATTTTCGACATTATTTCCCATAATATTAAAACTCGTTCAAAATCATTGTGCATTATGAACACGCATGGATTGTAACGAAGGACGCAAATTTGTTACTTATTATGCTTCAATATTAATTTTAAGACATAATGTATGTACTATAATTCTGATGAACAAAGCACTTCAAAATGGTGCGTGGTTAAATTATAGAAAATACTAATTCAAAAAGTTATTCGGTAGAATTTATTAAATGTCTTAAAAATTTATTCTTTTGTGTCTTTTGAGATATAATCTGAATAGTAACATGTCAGCTCAAATGCAGTTCTTGTCACACGACTGTGGTCAAATATTTCGATATTCTAGAAAAATTGGCTATTCATTACTATAAGATGATACATTAATGATAAATCAAATAATTTGTGATAAATTTGGATTCACAGACATCACTGGATCAGAATTAAGTACATTGTAATGTCGCTTCTATTCTAGTTGTTTGGTTCCCTACTTTTCTTTCCCTGCACCCAGGCAAAGAAATGCATCCTAAGGCCTTTTTCAAAGCAGGCTATAAATAAGGCACACCTCTCTCATCAACTGGCCATTATTTTGATTCATCTAACACTTGACCGCGCTAAACGGGTGTGGGTGAAATGAGTCGCTATTGTGATGGGGAAATGCCAGGAATTGTGTGATATGCGTCTAAGTATTATGTTAAATTTTGATCTAGCATTCAACTTTCGACGATAAGACAGTCATGGTCCATACGAGATTTTTGCCCCGAAAAAACCCAAATTTTTCCGAGACAAGGGGGAAATTTTTGGTCCGTCCCTTTTTCCTCATTCAGAAATTGAAGGGGCAGAAGAGAACTACCCCCAAAAGTTTACAAAAGAGGGGTTTGAATTTAAGGGGGGAACCACCGAAAAGTGCGGGGAAAAAAAAGAATAAAAAAAGTAAACCCCTCTGCTTAGCACAATTTTGGGAAATTTTTAAATTCGGGGATATTTCCTATAAAGAGAATAAAAAAACAAAGTACCCCAAACTATATTTTTTAAATTCCTATAGACACAATAATTATACGTGATAACTTACGCTTAAAAACTGTATATAAAGAAAAAATATTTTAAAACTTTGGCGTGTGTGTGTGATTCAATTGGCAATATATATAATATACACTGATGAAAACAATTAAAAGGAGGAACGGTTTTTATTCAATAAAATAACAAAATAATTAATGCCAATACGCAAAAAAGGGAAAATCAGATGATGGAGGGAAGTATTTCCGGGACGACTCTTGACCCAGTGGGGCGTTAAAAAAGCATTGGCTTTTTGGGGTCAATTTTGGGAAGGGGTTTCCCTCGCTGTGGCTTGAAAGAGAAAGGGGTTTTTTTTGAACATCTGGTTCTATTTTACCCCTTGTAATCTAATTTCCTTTACCATTATTAATATGGTCGGTAGTTATCGTCAAGATGATGCCAAAAGATGGCGGATATTTGAAAGAATCAAGGCGGGCCAATCACAGACTACCTTCTGTTGGGATCTCGGAGTTTTGAGAAATTATAAGTTACTCTGTGGAGACAGTTCATAGAGATAGGAACAGTAGTCCACCTACCTGGACAAGGCGATAAAGGAGCAAGAACGTATCGACTTAAGACTATTATTTCTGTCTTCTGTATAAAAGGGTTAGGTCCGTGACGGGAACAAAATTTATCCCAAACCTGAAAAAAATGTAACAGGACATCCCTTTTTCACGGAGAACAGTCCCCCAAAAAGACTTAAAGGGGGCCCCTGAATACCCCTTGCCTTGTAGTTGGATCTTTTTGGGCTAAACCCACAAAAACATTTATCGCCGAGCATGTTGTCGAAAACAGCTTTCTTGTACATAGGAGGATTGGAGGCGGGTTCTCTTCAGTGATGAGTCGTAATTTAGTCTAGAAAGTGATTCGAGACGTGTTGCTATCCGTAGAGAACCTGGGAATCGATAGGGGGTTCTTTTTTTTTTTTAAAAAAAGGGAAACCACCCATGGTCGACGTGGTGTCATGGTCTGGGCTGGCACATTACACCTTGCCTTCCCAAATCCAATGCATGCTTTTAATCACATTCACGTATTATACAGCTTATTTACATATATCACGGTTCAAAATACGAGGTTCTCATTCCCAAAAAGGGGCATAAAAAAAAGCCTTTTTGGGGGTTAAGAAAAAACCGGGTTTAGAGTGTTCGGTGGGAAATTTTTAAAAAAAACTTTAAGATAAATTTAATAAAAGAACCTTGAAACGACTTACAATGCCTTAAAAAAATTTTTTAATTTTCAAAAAAAAAATTTTATAATGTTGTATTTTAAGATATTTTTTAAATTTTTTTGGGGGTTTTCAAACAAGAAACAGAAACTTTTTAAAAAGATTTTAAAGCTGTAAGTATATTTTTAATTTAAAATCAAAAAAAATAACACTATTTCCCCCCCACTTTTTAAAAAACTTTGAATTCCTAAACATTAAAAACATTTTCAAAAAAACATGGCAGCTTTTTTAATCTCGGGTTTTTACGTTTTTTTTTTTTCCAGGAAATTGGGAAAAACAAGTGTAGATGAACTGAAAACAAACAAAAATAACTGGGAAAAATATACACATTTTTACAGATAATTTATCCCAGCATAAAACAAAAAAGAGGTGCGCTTTGGCTTTCCTTCGGACAGGGGAAACCATTCAGGGGAAGGATCGACTTCTTTTTTCCCCAAAAAAAGCCAACCCTGTCTTTCTTGGGGTTCCCCCCGAACCCAATCAAATTAAAGCCAAAAACATAGCCACCCATACTGTCAGGGACCTTTAATTTCTTTAAAAAGATTAAATTAAAAAAATGTTTTTTTTCATTTTCAAGCTGATTAATTTTGATTTAAAATAAATTTTCCAGCGAAATAAATAAAATGTATTTTTATTCTGGGCTGATTCTCAAATTTTAAAAAAAGGAAAAAAATAAAAAGGGGAAAAAAATTTCTTCTGAAATTTATTGACTGAAACAAGTCGTTTATTGGCAACCAAAAATCCATTCCAACAAACTGACCTTAATATTTGCATTTCAAATGGAATACAGCACATGCAGCGACCAGATTTAATTATGAATATCTCCATTTTCTACCGTGCTCTTTATATATATCCAAATATTTACAAAGGTGACAGCAAAAAAAAAAAAAAGAGTGAGTTCGAAATGCTTTGTCAAAGAAACACTACGCGTCAGCTTACATTCCTCTTTAACTAGCCGATAGCATTCTCTATGCTAGAATCAGCAAAAGACCTCAATCTTCTGTCTGATCAATCCATGGATTTTTTGACATTTTCTTCCCCCCTCCTGTTGCCCCAGGGATGAGGAAGGTGGGTTAGAATGTAAAAAGATCGCTTGGGTGAGTCAGGATTGGTTAGCATTTCCTTCAAACAGAACTCGGACTGATTTGGTATGGAAAGTACACAGTGCTCTATTCCCCGGAACCCTAGAGCTATATACTTCTTTGGAGGATCTAAGAGAGGGGAAGGAGGTAATACATCAAGGGGTCACGTTGTTTCCGCGAAGTATTGATTGCAGTCATCCGATAAAGTATTAAATTTCATGCTCTCCTGGATATGTGGTTAAAGAATGGAATTGTTAAAATGCATCAAGTGCTCTCAACTGATCCGGAGTTCTACAGGCAATAAAAGAATTGGCAAAAAACAGAGAAAACTTTTTTTTTTCAACTTTTTAGAAAGGGAATAAATAGTGGAATAGACACTCTATATAGAGTAGGTATTTTACAATGTCTAAGCATTTCACATAAAAAAGAACTAACATGTTTTTTTTTAATTTTGAGAAATTGCTAACTTAAACTCTACGACAGCGTTTCACAAAATGTGGGTCCCCTTGGGGAAATAGCCAACTCTCAAGGGGTGCGAGCTTATTGAAAAGTCAAAAACAAAAGATTATTTTAAGAAAATTATTAGTTTATTAAAAGTAAAACAAACACACACACACACAAAATACATTGTGACATAAAAAATAAAATACAATTTTACACTGAGTAATGCACTTATAAATATATCAGTGCTACTCAATGCATTTTATAATTAATTTACCAGTACTAAGTTAAGAACTAGTTTAATAATTACCAGTGCCCTATGGGATTGTCATATACAAAATTATATACAAAAATTAACACTTATCTTGATAATTTGTACGTTTTATAATAAATTCCTTTATACTGCCGAGTAAAAGTTACGGGGAGAAAAGGAATAAATAAAAGCAATCAAAAGCGACTCTGAAATGAGTAAATTCAACGTAAACACTGTCAATTTCCTTTTATTTAATTCCAAAGCTTTCGGAACAATTTTATATATAAAATTGCACAGAAAAGACGTATATATACGTCCGGTGCAATTAGTGCACTTGAGTGAGACGTTTATATACGCCAGTGGAACTTAAGAAGTTAAATTCGTATCGTAGTTTTAGCATCAAAATATAGTATTATTGAATTCAATACATTGTTATTGTATGAGGGGGCGTGATAAAAATTATGATTGAATATTGGGTCGCGAATTAAAATAATTATATTCATTTAGAAACGTAATTCAACATTTAGACTGGGGGGTGAACCTTTTTGGATCAACATGCCATTTTTTCTTTAAGAAATGTTTAGGGAGGTATAGAAGTGCCGTCAAATAATTGTGACTTGTGATTACTGAGAAAATAATAAAAACTTAATATTAACAACTCAAAACTCTTTAATTACAACGAAAAATACATTTTGCACAGTATAGTAGTAATTTTTTATACTTGTCATTTAAATTAAAATAAGAACAGTGTGAATTCTGTTGTGGTAGATTAGATGACAAATAACTTGTATTAGTATTATACGATATTACTTTTACCAGAATTCAAGCTGAATCGGAGTCATCTTTCAAACGGTTTCTAAGTGAATCTTTAATGTTATTCATAACTGAAAATAATGACTCGCATGCACAGGTTGATGAAAATATGATTAAAATAGAACGAACCACTTTTTTTAAACAGCTAAATGTATCTGGAATCGAATTCCATGTTTCCAAAATTTCATTACTAGCATTTTTACTTATATTGCTTGTTAATCTTTCTGTTTTAATCAATTCCAACTTTCTCCTTTCTTCAACAAATTTTTGAATCCATATTGAACTAGGCAGGAAATCAATCAGTCTTATTTCAAATTTTTCAATTTACAACCAATAGAATTGGGACAAATTAAGTTTATTAAATGAAGTCACATTAAGGTACATAAAAAAATTAAGTGATTCTGATAATTCTTTGAACTGAGAAAATCTCGCTGAAAACTGCGACCGATCTCTCTCACGTTTCTCGTATTACTTCATATTGATCTTTGTTATTTTGAATTAAAATGCAAACCATTTTGATAGGTCACGTGCCATCTATGCACGCGTGCCACTGGTTCACCATCCCTGATTTAGACAAATATTTAGGTACCTATTTCTATAAGAGTGTGTCTTATTTGATTAATATTGATCTAGAAGTAAACAATACATTTTTTCAGTGTTATTTTTACAGTTTGAATCACATTCTCATATAACCCATCGTTCGAATTAACTGTATGATATTCTTGAAGTTATCACAACCATTACCGTACGATACAGATAAGTACAGGGGTTATTTCAGATACGGCTCGGTATTAGTAATTAGCATTGAAGACCTAGTACATTCCCAGGGATCTGGTAGCACATTTTAGTGCGGTACAATATAGGTAGATATCATTGTCGCAATGTAATTTTAACACCCTGTTTCTTCCCAAAAGAAAAGCGCCTGAGCTCTGACGATGTGAAACTGAAGTAGGACTTTAATTTTCCAGAGAACACCCAAGCCGAAAAGGCACTTTATGGATCTTTAATATGTGTTATGTTTAATATGAATTGCAGACCTTTGTGTGTGTGTGATCAAATATCTCTAGAACAACCAGAGCGAGTTATTTATAAACATTATCATATGTATAGTAAAATATTTTATAATCAGTAAATTTTAAGAGAGTTAACATTAAATACTGTTGGTTTTTTTTGTTAATTTTAAATAACTATTATTGAAAAATTTTTAAGCTTATCTTAGCAAAAAATATCATGAGTTGATTGCAAAACTGATCAGAAATTTAATAATGGATTTTCTTTTAGTTACACAAGTTGATATTTGCCACAGTAAATAATTGCTATCAAATAAATAAATACAATAAAAATGAAGGTCCAAACATTTTGAAAATGAATCCGAATCTTTGAAAATGAAAAAACTCACGCATAACGGACACTGTTTTAAAACTAAAACAAGTAATATAAAAAAAAATAAAGTCGATTTCTACTTAGGTCAACAAAGAAAATTTTTTTTTTTTAACTTTTTATTAAATAATTACAATTAATATAAAATGGTGTAAAAAATTAAGAGAACTTGCAGACTTGATCGATTATCTCTAGAACTACTGGAACGATTTAAATGAAATTTGATATGTGCATACATTGATACAATATCAAACAAAAAACCATTCAACAATTTCAATAGATACGCATGATCGTGCGTAACACTCGTTGGAGCTGTAAGGTATGAAACAGTGGTTGCAGAATAAACAAAATAATGAGGGGTATGTCCCTTTAAGTTTTATACGGGCCCTAGAAGGGGGTCATACTTGAAAAAAAGGCAGTTTTTTCCCCCAGTTTTTGGGGAAATTTGGGTACTCATTGGGCAACCTGTTTCATTTACGGGATGGTTCGGGAGGGGGTTCGAGTTGCAAGCCCTCCCAGGCATCCCACATGCTCTATAGGTTTGAGGTCTGGATTTGGCCAAACCATACGGCGAATATCCTCACTTTCAAAATTCTGATCAAGAGCTCTATGGGCCCCCGGTTTATCTTCCATTAAAAAAACGGGGCCATTTTGCACCCTTAAAAAGGCTAAATAGGGTCCGACCTCCTCTAATCATACCAGTCCGAGCCTCCAAAGCATGGAGAGGACACGGCCAACTAGCATGATGCCTGACTAGACCAATAAACGTACCCCCCATAATTGTGATTTGTGGACATGGAGTAGGTGAGGCCCCGGTTTCTTTTATGAACGTAATGCTAGAATCGGGTTTGCGGAAACAGGTCTCATCGATAACAGAACGGTCACCCATTGATCCATATTCCCCTTGGTTGCACTGTCTAAATGGACTTGTTTTTTTTCAGAGCGGGACGTAAACAGGAGGTCCTGCAGTGTACTGCCATCTAGAATGATGCCTGACCAGACCATTAAACCTACTCCACCATAATTGTCGATTTCGTGGACGTTGGAGAGTATGTAGCGGGTCTCTGGTTTTCTACGTATGAGCGTACGGCGAGAATCGATGTTTAGGCTTCTAGAGGTCTTATGGCAAACAACCCTCTCTCATAAAGCCTTTTTGAAACAGCTTCCTTGATAAATGGTTTCATGTGGCTGCATACAAGTAACTAGAGTTTAGAAACTGTATTTCCTCTGTTACGCCTCTCTATAATCGACAAATGGTGATCTTATCTGGCCTTCGTGGCCTTGAAGGGACTTTGAGGCTTTCCCCGATGGACCCGTATTTTTGGAAGGGTTTTCCCATAAGTTATACACGACGCTGGATGTTAATATGAACTCTCTGCGAATCTGGATTAGACATTGGACTGCTTCTAGTCTCCCTCCAGTTCTCCCCTTTTTCCCCATCATCTAAAACGGTGGTTATTTCATGTTTAAAGGTTACTTTGAATTAAACCAATTTTTCCCAAAATAACACCAAAAAATTGCTGAGGTGTGCTGGAGAAGAAATACGTCTTAATTTTTACACGCGCTTAAAAAAAGCCTTTTTTTCTGCTGGTTTTTGCCTTTAAGCGTCCCCTTTTTACCTGTTTACCGTAAAGATGCCGTTTTTCTTTTCTGTTCAGCTCTTTTTGCAATTCGATAAAATATACAAAATTCTCTTAATTTTTTTTTATAAAATTTTATACCCTTTTTCCATTAAGAGGTCTCGGGGGTGTTAAATTTCTGTAGTGGTTGAAAAATATAAACAATTTTTTTAAACAGGTATAATTTTTTTTTTTAAATTTTAAAATTTAAAACATTTAAATTTTTTCACCTTATTTATAAAAAAAATGGGCCTTAGAAAAGTATGAAATGCTTTAAAAAATAATAATAATTTTAAAAAACATAAGCGTATGAAAATTTTAAAAATTAAAATATTAATTTTTTTGTGTTGCCCCTATTTTTTTAAAATAGTAGCCTCTGATGTATAAAACCCTTTTTAGAATTTACAAAAAGTATCATACTCTTTTTAAAACCCTACGTAATTTCAGTGTTAAATATTATTTGTATTTCAAAATATTTTTTTAAAATAGAAATTTTTTTAAAAAAATTAAAAAAAATTTTAAATTTTTTTTATTTTTTTTAAAAAAAATAATGTATTATTCTTTTATATAAAAATAGCTACAATTGTAATAAGAATATATTTAACTTTATAAATCAACTTTTAATTAAGGGATAAATTATAGCTACTATTTTAGAAAATAGCATTAAAAAGACGTAAAACTTTAAAAAATATTTCTTTTAGAAAAAACCTTTTTTCTTTTTTCCCTTTTAAAATTTTAAACCCAAATTTAATTTTAAAAATTTTTATAAATTTTCGAAACCCTATTCCTTTTAAAAAAATTTTAAAAAATTTGGGAAATTTTTTAATTTAAAAATTTAAAAAAAAATTTGACCTGTTTGAAAAAATTGTTTAAATTTTCAGACCTCTAAAAAATTTAGCATCCCTTTAGACCCCTTTAAAAATTTAAAAACCCTGCAAGAAGATATTTCGCATGCGGAAAGAAATAAATGTTGGATTTGGCTTTAACGGATTCTTGCAAATTAAATATAAAGAAGTACTTAAACATCATTCTGGTTACAAATACAGCATGCGTATCTGGTTTTAACAGAAAAAGTCATGAAATGCATGTTACATTTTCCTACTTTATATATGTGAATTTGCTTATTTGCTTTTTTCAGCACTTGTAGACACTAAGTCAAAAAAAAAAAAGGAACAGACTATTGGAAGTGAAAGCGCAACCAGGGAACCAAATTATGACGATCTCCCATCTCAGCACAAACAATTTCATCCATTGCATTAATTCAAATAAATGCTATTTATAATATAATTTTTATTTATACTTTATTATGAATAATTTTATTTTTATTTTCTTATTATTTGGTGTATGTAAAAAAAAGGAAACATAAGAATGTTTAATTGCTATTAAAATACATTTTTTTACGTTTTTTTTTGCGAGGGTTATTCAGAATCAGGAAAATTATAAAAGGAAAATACATATATCAAAAGTTTGGAAAACACTGCTCTAGAGCAAATGAAGAACCGTGAAATGCACGTTAAATGTGTCCTTGCATTGACGTGATGTATTGGTCTTAAGAGGGATAACTGCTCAGGTGTCGTTCTCTGCACAAGGGGTACCTGCTAAGGTTCTAAATTTTGCGCTCCGTAGCCAAACTCTATCCCTCTATTTCTTAAAAGTGAGACGGTAATAAATACTCTTTCAGAAAAACCCACGTGGAATAAATTATACATTTTTGAAGTACCAAAGAGGATTCTGAATATTAAAGTGTAATTTTTGTAATGCATAGTTTAAAAAAAATGTAGTTTTTACAAAAACAAAATTTTTATGGATTGTTTCAAACTATTACTTCTCTTTTTTTCTTCTTATTGCAGGACATGCAAGATACATAACAGACGAATACATTAACAGAAATCCTTCACTAATCATTACATTCCTGCGAAGAACTTGGAGATTCAGCGCTCTGAAAAGAATTTCATCTCGTCGGAATAAAATATATATGTTTAGCAGAAGGGCTCCTTTTATTCCAAGACTCGAGCCATGATCGAATTTAAATTCTTTAGGCTCTCTTCATGTTTACCATCCGAATTCGTAACAAATGTCACAATTCACTTCCTGCCACTTCAAATCAAATCTAGCAAAGAATCACTCCAGGATCGATGCCTCACCATCCGATACAACTCAGATAAATCTACTCTGTCATGAGAACTGAAAATCCAATGCCTCACTTAATGCAGACCTACCGGTTTCTTTCTACCTCAAACCTAAACGACCTGTCAGCCTATCAAATAAATAATAACAATAAAAAAAAATTCGCGATTTAGGAAAGGGGGAAGATAGAAAAGGAAAAAAGAATTCGAAAGATTCCTGTGAAAGAACTTTATTTCTTTCCCCCTCGAAAATATCATTCATGCCTTTTCTTTTTTCCGTTCCCCTTTCCTCTCTGCTGAATCTCAACGTTTTCAACGCCCAAAACGTTTTGACTCCCAACCTCATCGCCTTGTTATCCGCCCTTTCCATTTTATCATTCCTCTTTCTTCAGAGCGAACCATAAGGGGTGAAGAAAAGGGACCCTTCACAAATTTATAAAATGAAATGCGTGGTATGATGTTATGAATAGATTATGCTAGTGTCAAAGTAACAAAATAATAAAACCACTCACACATAAATTTAAAGTGATTTTAATGCTGCGTAAGTAAACTTTTTTTTTTAAAATGTGAATAATTAAAGATTGTATATATGCGAAAGCAGTAAATTCGTCTATATTTTTCAAGTTATATTAAAAAAAAGTAGCTAATTTTAAAAAAGAAAAGTCTTTGTAAGAAATTACCTTAAAATCCGGCGTATAACATGCACCGGTGTACAATCCTATACTTTCAAGCTGAATTTTTTAAGTTTTAGGTATACTTGCCTCCTTTTTTAACAAAGAAATCTGAAATAATATATTAGTACGTATTACTCTTATGTTTTGAAGTCATTTATTCGAGGTATTATACCACAGACTATTGAAAAAATAGTATACTTATAGAACTACAACTCTTTTAGTTCATAAGACAAGTCGCGTTTCTTAAGGCTGTCTTCGTTAAAAGTACGAGAGCTCTAACTGCGAAAGCTAAAATGCGAAGCTCATTTTCAGACAGAAAAATGGCCCAATTTCTATGGAAATTTGCAATATTATAACTCGTACCTCTGTTAACAATGCAGTGTTTTTAAAAATTTCAAAATATTCCATGAATACTTTCTTGCTGTCGTTTTTATATCCGGCGTATAACGCGCACCCTTAATTTTCGATCTTATTTTTTGTGTTGAAACTGCACGTTATACGCCAGATTTTACGGTATACAATTTCTGAGTTCAAGATTATTAACATTTTGTACTGTTGTTTAAATATTGAACTCTATGGGGGGAGGGGGAACATTCTCAATATTCGTCAAGCTGCAAGTCCTCCCGTGAAGTTGGTGGAAGGAGAAGAAAATGAAGAAGCTCCTGACCACACCACCCGGGGTGTTCCTCCTTAAAATTGTGAGTGGAACCGATCCAAATCGCACTTTCATATACAAGATGCTTAAAGCTAGGGCTAGCCACTTGCCATGAGGAATTACGTGGGTCTCGATGTAATGTTACTGTCCATCGGGTGGTAACAACAACACTTCAAATATAGAACTTGCCATAAATAGTTTACATTATATTACAGTTCATATTTTGATTTTTTTTTGAATTTCTAGGTTTATTTATTTCATTGACCATTTATAACTTACTTCTTATAAATGTAAACCATAGAAAACTGTATGAGGACGGACGATTTCTAAAGGTAGGGGTCATGGTGGAATAGCCCTCGCGTTCACAGTTTCATGACCGGTGGGTCATCCAGCCCCAGTGCCACTGAAGAAATGCTGTGTTGATAGGCAGATGCGCGTTAAATATGTCATCACTCAAAGACTTTTCATAGGCGTAAAGTAGAAGCTCGAAGAGAGGGGTGCCAGTTCAGGTGTCCACCTCGTCATTTGACCATGGCTCAAAATCGCGATATACATCATCAGTATTATGTTGTTATATAGTGCGATATTAATAAAAACTCGCCTAAAGTTGGTTTTCCCTTTTTTACTTTAAACGCAGAAAAGAGCACTGAATAATATTCACGAACTAAAGTAGAAAAACCTCAACATGTCAGATGTTACCAAAGTAATCAAGATGAACATGACTAATTTACTGCCCTGGAGAACTATTTAATGATTAAAAATCCTTAATGAGTTCTTTACAAATAAACCCGTATATAGTTTACATCAACTTTTTACTGTAGGCATTGGTATTGAAATTTTTGATCAAAAAATGTTTTTTAGGTTATCAAAATAAAATTTTATTACATTTTAGTTTGTGTTCTAATATCTGTAACGCACAAAACTTTCTCTGTAACGCAATTATCATACTACAGTAGAAAAATAAAAATTATTAAAGTGGTTATCAAGATTTTAAGTCAGTTTCTATCAACGAGTAGATAGTGCAGAAATCACTAAATTAATATGAAAGGAAATGCTAGAAATTTATAAAATTATTGTATTATAATAGAATTCAACAATTTTTGCACTTTGTCCTTCTAGACATTCTGCAGTGTTTGAAATGCTCATTATACATAAAATAATTTCCATCATTATGTATATAATATTAATATTCATCTCATATAATATTCTTAGTTTAAAAGATTGTTTAGGACACTTGTAAGCTATTCTTTAGGTATTAATATAAAGACGAATTATTTCTTATTTTTATATAAGCGATATATATGTAGTAAGATATTATTTCACTATAATTATTTATTTACTGTTGAAATGATTAAGTAAGCTTAACCAGATTCAAATTTAAAAGAATACTACAAACTTATTCAATAAAAAAATAAATAAACATGTATACTCTGTGAATAAACTCTATTGTATGAGACAACTGGCCGCGGTAGCCGAGTGGTCATGTACGCAAAATCATGGCCGGCATTGTCGAATCATGGTTCAAAAACCCAATGTCACTGAGTTGTAGAGAAACCCAGCGCCGTGTAGAGGAGCTGATGCACGTCTAGGGTTTGCAATATCGCGGAACAAAGGTCTAATACCGGTATTCGGTATTTTTTAGATCTTAATACCAGTAGTTGAAAATCTAGAAAAAGAAAGAAAACTCAGGCGTTCCTTTGTTTCATTTGGCAGTTTTATTAGAGAGTGTAAATATCACACACAAAATGATTTGTAACTTATAAATTATAACAGTATATGAAGAATCACAAATAAGCAAAGGAATATCGTATTTACATTCTTCCTCATATTCTTTTCATCATATAAATAATGAAACCAAACCGAAGTATTATCAACTGACTTTTTATGTTCTTTAAAGTTATTCTTATTCATTATTATGGGTTATTATTTATGAGTAAATATATAATGAATCTGAAAAATAGTTTGAACCCTAAAGTATGATATGCAAATACAATGTGAATAACAAACTCAAGAATTTAAAAAAAATATCGAAATATTACGCACTTTCTTCCCAAGTACTACCTTGTTTTCACAGATACGAATATCATACTACGAGTCCTGCGCATGTGCAATACCGATCTGAGCTGTAATAGGATAGTTTTGACTCACCTCCTAGGATGATTCACATATTTTAATAATTATCTTGATTGTACAGTGCAACTTTATATCCACAGTCTATATAATTAATTTCGCCGGTTAGGGAGACACAAAAACGTACACTATTTTGCTATGTTAGTGATCCCTGAATATATAATGGAGACAATTTTTTAAAAAAAAATTTCTATTAAATACCGAAAACCCGGTATTTGAACTTGTGAATACCGGTATTACAAAATTGTACAAATGGCTGAAAATACCGGTATTCAGTATCCCGTTAATGCTATCCCTATGCACGTCGAATCTGTTAGAGCTCCAAGTCCTCACATTGGTGTAATGTGGAATTTAGGAAAATGGAGTTCTATATAGCTCAGGGATCCATCATCGTCATTTGACCATGGTTGAGAATCACAATAGTCCTCGTTTTGCTTGATAGGGTTACCTAAATCAAAATCAAGCTAAGCCACTACATAAGATTTAAGGCAATATACTACTACAGAGATATAAATGTTTCTAATAAACTTCGGAAATTTGTATAAAGTACTATTATAGTGAAATCTGTAAAAAAGTAATACATATTATTTAATATATTATAATTTGAATAACCTATTGTTGGTGTCACTGAAGGGATGGAAGGAAAGTTACCAGAGCGTGAGGCAGTTTGGACTTCTAGATATACGCCTGACGTCGACAGTAGGCTTGAGATCACCATACAAGTAGCAGTACAATTTATCTCGGCTCCACCACAATTTAGAGGGAAAACCCTCTGAGGGGGACCACCTATCTTCCCCTTCCAACAACCTCGCGAGGGGATATTTTAAAGGTACTACATATTTACAAACATCCATTTCTTCTCCGGGATTTGAACCCAGACTCTACAGCACAGCAGTCAGCAACCGTAACCACTATACCGGATAGGTGACAAAAAGCCTATTACACAAGAAGAATGTGAGGTACACACTTAAATCTTTATATAGATGCAAAGAAATAATTCTTCAAATTAAATGGATGTGTATATTCACATGAAGGATAGTTCTAAAGGACTGACTATAAAAAAACTTGAAATATCTATGGAGATAATAACATTTTTTAATAAATATGTAAATTATATTTAACTATAATAACAATGTCTGCTATATTATAGCAAAATTAATATATTAACATATATTTTAAAAATTTTCTTCCATAAGTTCATATGTTGCGGTATTTTGTAGGCATACTATTACTCAAAGTTTACTAAATTAAAAAATAAAAAAAAAGATGAAATTTTAACTACAATGAAATTTGACGTATAATGCGCACTTTTAACTCGACACAAGTAATTTTTTTAAAAAAATTAAGTCAATTCCTACTTAGACCAACAAAAAAAAATTATTTTAGCAACTTTTTATTAAATAGTTACAATTAATATATATATGTATATTCATAGAACAGAATCACAACATTAAGTGGTAATTAATTTTTATTACTTATCATTAAAGTATTGTATTGTCATGCAAAACAATCGTGTATATCAAATTTCAGTTCAACCGAATACTTTAAAACGTGAGAAAAAAAATCTTTTAAAGTTTTGACCCAAGCTGCTAAAAATGAAACCAACGTGGCTGTAGCTGTAATTCTTTAAATAATTAGATTCAATCAATTAATTTTAATTAATTATAATTAAATTGTTGTATTTTTACCCAAAACAATAGTGTATAGAAAATTTCAGCACAAATGAGCGTTTTAAAATGTGAGAAAAACACCTTCTAAAGTGTTGACACAAGTCGCCAAAAGGGTCGCTAAGTCGCCAAAATGATGGAAACGTGAATGTTTGGTAATTCTTTAAATAATTAGTTTTAATCAATTAATTTTTATTAATTATAATTAAATTATTGTATTGTCATCCAAAATAATCATGTATATAAAATTTCAGCTCCACTGAGCACTTTAAAATGTATTTTATTAGCAATTGAAAATTCCACGAAGATAAATAAATAAATATATAAATAAATAGAGAGAGTGAGCTAATAGTAGGAATTGGAAAAATAAGATCGAAATTTACAAGTGAGCGTTATACGCCAGGTATTATTAACAAAATAATGGTGAGCATAGAAAAAATTAGTCTTCTATATAGATCGAAATATTGTTTCCTTGAAAGAAGTAACATTCCTCTAATGAACTTAAAGGTTTGTGTTCTTTTTTTTTTTCACCATTGTTTTTACTAAAAGTTTGGAATAATACCTCGAACAAAGAGGACTTCAAAATATAATAACATTGCGCTCGTGCATTTCAGGTTATTCGTAAAAAGGAGGTGCAAATATACTTAAAAATTAAAAATTTCAGCTTGATTGTATACGTGCGTTATACGCCAGATTTTACGGTAGTTTATTTTCTTAAGAAATTATTGTTTTAAAATATGGAAGGAGTAGCGTAGTGATAGCTATTTCATGCATGTGCCTATCATTCATTGGCAAGCCTCAGAATCATTAGAAAATATTTCATTTGATGTGACATTACTTTATAAAGAGTTTAAAGTGACTCAGTCATTTGAAGATCCCACTGATTGTGAAGTAAGTGTTCTTATTCGTTACTTTTATTGTATAACGCATGGCAGCGTAAGGAAATCAGAAAGGGATTAGAGAAGAAAATACAGAAAATATACTAAAAGTACTAGAATGAATAGTACTAGTACTAGTAAAGAATTATTTAATTAGTTTCTCTAAATTTAAAAACAAATCATCTAAGTAATTGCAATAGAAATGTGTTAGATTACCTGGTGTTGTGTTCTCAACATGGGTTCGAAATCATTGACCAAACTGCACAAAATTAAATGTAAGGCAGCTCTTCGACTGTCAATGAGGAATAGAATAATTTTCTAAGTAAAATTGCTTTTTTATGTGTTTTTGTTTTCAAGAAGACTCAACGAATAACACATACATAACATTAAAAATCTTAGTGCATTGCATTAAATGCAGTTTGGTGGTCAATGCTATAGCAAATAAGCAGAAAACTTCTCCAAGATTGGTATACAATACTACCGTATATATATACGTTGTTGGATAAGATAAGTACCATACAAATTACGAAGAAAATATAGCAAAGATTAAATTAAGGTCAAAATATATAAAAAGTAATGATCTGAAGATGAAATCTCATTATTTTCATACCAAAATTATGCTTCCTGAAAAACATGACTTTTACTACACATTTATATATATATATATATATATATATATATATATATATATATATATAACTCATGGGGCCCAAACCCCTGCCCCATGCGGGCCAGAACCTACTGCGTCCATCCCAGTATACGTGACCATTGGGTTGAGGGAGAGCAGATGTCCTTACAGGTGGTCGTCTGAAACGAGACCCCAGGGGTAACTCCCAAACAAAACGATCTCCTTTATCGACCCACTTAAGTAGGAATGAAAGGCTGAGACGCGAAATCTATCTATATATAAATGGATGTTTGTATATTTGAAATCATATCACTCCAACACCATTCAACCGCTGACTATGAGAAATTGACATGCATATGTATTTTTTGTGGAGAAGGTTTTTGTGCTATCCTCTTTGTTGTAGTTTAGCACCAGATGGCGCTACAACATTTAAACTTTTGCACCATTCAATCAATCGCCAAGTTGCCAACATGGTCGCTAAAAATGATGTCAACATGGTTCTATCGCCAACATTTCGCTATGTTTCTATTGAATCGCCAGTATAATGAACGGAAAGGTGTTGCTTGTGAATTATACAAATATAACATAAAATAAATACAGCAAGAAGCAATATTAAAGTACTACGCATCCAGATATAAAGTATTTACACTATTTTAAGCTTTCATTACACAAAATGTGTAACAATGTGTTACTTTCGTTGAGCAGAGATCAACTTAGGAACGTGCTTTCAAAAATTGGCCTAAAAGAGAGTTACGGGGCGTTATAAATAAAAAAAAAAATTTTTTTCAGCTCAGATCACGCTAAAATTTAACAAATAAGGGTTTTTTTTTAACTGAAAAAAAGCAAAAGTTTTTTTTTTTTAATTTCAATTTTAAAACAACTTATTAAAAACTTCTTTTTTCCTTCAATTTTATTACTTTTTTTCCCGTGGAAGAACATATATATATATATATATATATATCATGATAAAATAATAAGAGGAAACATTGTACTTCCTACAAGTCTAAAAAAGTATGGAATTCAATTTTAAGAAACATATCAAGAAAAAAAATATTGTAAAAGAATATTGTACTAAAAGTGAATAAAAAAACAGGCAATACTGAAACAGGGTGTGAGAATTTAAAAATTTTAAAAAACCGAAAAATCTTGGGCATGAAATGGAGACAATTATGATTTCAAAAGCTTTCACTGAAGTAGGCCAGCGAATTACGGTTAAGCACTACTTTATGAATACACTTTCCCCGTACAGCAGAAAGTTTCGTCATAATAGAAAAAACAGTACCATGTGGAAAAATTAGGCTTAAATATGTCTACATGTGGATGGAACACATGCCAATAAAATAAAATGAATGTATGAATAGAGAGAATAGAAAAGTTTTTACGGGGATATATATATATATATATATATATATATATATATAATATTTAAATCTTTTAAAAATCTTTAAAAAATTAAATATTTCATAATAAAAAAGCTTACTTTCATAAAATTTATTTAAAAAAACCCAAAAAATTTAAAAATTTTTTTTTTTTCAATTTTTTTTTGTTACTATTTATTTTCATATACATGTTTTTTAATCGGACGATAACAAAAACATACCTTTTTTCCTTAAAATTTTGAGGTAATAGCAACAATCGAGTTCAAGATCTTT
>BMAV01017841.1:72919-94896 GCA_019973955.1 Trichonephila inaurata madagascariensis | reverse complement strand
GGTCTGTAAACGGGGATCGCTATTGTGAGGAGGTACTTCTTCCCTATCTGCATTTTTCCGAGGTGCCATTGGCCCAGACTTCATCTTTATGGATGACAATGCACTGCCACATCGCACTCTTGCTGTTGAGGAGCTGCTGGAAAGGGAAGATATCACTCGAATGGATTGGCCAGCCTGCTCCCCAGATTTAAATCCCATCGAACATGTGTGTGATGCTTTGGGGAGACGTATTGCCACACGCTCACATCATCCGGAGTACAACCAACAACTCAAACAGATGTTGATTGAGGAATGGGCACTCCTACATCAAGAAATGTTGCACCAGCTGGTTCTGAGTATGCGGGGACGGTGCAAAGTAACCATTATAGTAAGGGGAGGGCATATACCATATTAAGGAACATCTGCTTGTTGTTCTTCCTGTTGGATAGACAATCATGTGTCACGATACTATGCGTTCAATAAAGATTGTTTTTGTTTGATTCCATACCGTATGCGTTGTATTTCTTTTTCAGCGTCGATGCTTTCGTCATCCTTTGCGTACATAATACTCTCCCTCATTTCAGAATTTCATGTCTCTCAGATGATTTTTCGTGAAGTTATGGCAATAAAACCACCTGTTGCTTAAGTTTTGCACACCAGTGTATATTAATATGCACGAATATTTTATTTAAAATTTCAATAAATGCGGTATAAAAATAATATAATTCTATAAAATATTTGTAAAATACAATTTTTTTAAAAAAAATTTCAAAACGTTTTCTAGAAATTATGACAAAAATTCCATGAGAAAGGGAGAAATAATGACTTTGTCGTCTATTAGATACTGTATCAACAGATTGACAAAATAAACTAAGTGAATTCGGTAACTGCGTGATTTCGTAACGAAAGTTGGAGAGATGAAACTTGAAATCATAATTTTTTATAATACAGGTGGTGTTGATGCCACTGATGAAATGTGCAGTATATATTATGTATCGCGAATATGTAACCTTTGGCCATTGCGAATATTTTATCATCTACTTAATACTGCAGGAATTAATGCTTCCTTTGTGTATCATTCAGTTCTTCCTGAAAATAAATGAGACATTCAATATTATTAGAGGAGATTAGAATGGATCTTGTGCAGCCACAGTGGGATATGAGATCGGATTTCCCAAACCTTAACAAAACACTCAAAAGAAGCTTTACTGGCACAGAATATATTAAAAAGAGCACTAATCCTCCTAAAAAAGGGGTGTTGCACTGCTTGTCCACGGGTAAAAGATGTAAAAATTTTTTGTTTTTGTCTTCAATGTAAGAAAAATATGTGCTTAAAGCATATGAATACAGTTTGCTCTGAATGTTTGAAAAATGATTAAAATATTATTTTTCTACTTTTTACTATCCTTATCGTTAATTATAAAGTATATTTATTACTGGTATGTACGTTTTACTTGTGAGGTTTATGAAAAAATATAAAATTGTGTACACTTCAAAATGAAAATTTTGTAGGTTTAGTTTAAATTAATGCTAGTCTCATTTGAATGCAATAAATTTAACAATTCTGTTTGTATAATACAAAAAACCTCTTATACTTCATAAATATATATCATAATTGACTTAAAAATTTTTTCTTATTTAAATACACGTGTTAAGAGAGAGAGTTTGGGGTGTTCTCTACACCCCGCGAGTGACGACGGTAGAAAAACAGGCGCGAGTGACCGCGGGTTAAGCTAGTAAAAATTAAAGATTTAGATGTTTTTAAAACAAATAAGTAATGCATAATTTAGATCGTTTACTTTTTGTCGATATGACACTGATTTCGATTAATTCAAGATTTTATTTTTTGTTTTACTTAGAATTATGGTACTTGGATAATTATATTTTGTTTGTAATTTTTAAATCAGAGTAATTATATCTAAAGTCATCAACGAAATATAATATATAATTAAATGATAATGCATTTGATAATTTTATATATGCACAAACATGACAATACGACGGGGTTTTCCTTCGATTTTTAATTTATACTTTATAAAAATATAAATAATTTAATATTGATGATAATTTTTTCACATTTTTCATTATACTGTAATAAACATTGCTGTAAGAAAAACCAACACTTGAGATTAGTTTTTAAGTGTACATTTTAAGAAATGCTATATATATATATCGAAGCTAAATAGTACAAGACTCGCATTTTAGTTGTAAAGTTTTATTCAAAACCTAAATAAAGGTTAAATAAGGTACACTATGCGAAATTACTAGCTATTTTGACAAATGGTATATATATATAATACATTAAGGGGGTTCACCCATGTGACGGCTTGTTTTTCAAACATTTTGAAGAAAATATTTTTGATGACCAGTAAAACGATAGGACTTCAGGATTTTTATCATTTATTTATATGTATTTTATACAATAGAGCGTGAGTTATAGCGCTCTGAACACACCCGCATCAAAAAAATGAACGCTCACTTCCTCCACGATTCCGACTGATTGACATATCCGAAATTTAAAAAAAAATAAATAAATAACTGCGTTTTAAGCTGTATGCTTAAATGTTTGGAATGGATTATATTCAGTTGAAAATAGAAAAAATTGGATTTTTGGTAGACCTCTGTAGAAAAAATTTCGAATTCCTTGAGGTTTTTTCGTTATGTGCTTATTATAAAAAAAAGAGAAATATTGGGAATTTTGGAATGATCGTAGTCCATTCTGTAAGTCAGTGATTCTCAGTTTCAATATTCACGACCCAATATTCAATCATAATTTTCATCGCGCGCCCCCCCCCCCCAAAACAATAACGATGTATTGAATTCAATAATATTATAATTTGATGCTAAAACTCCTGCACTTGAACCTCTTAAGTACCACCGGATTATATAAACGTTTCTCTTAGCCAAAGCGTTAATTTTCCCGGACGTATATATACGTCTTCCTAAAGTACGATCTTCTCTGTGCGCTGCTATCTATAAAACTATTCTAAAGGCTTTGGGATGCAATAAAAGGGCCTTGACAATGTTTGGGAAGGATTTACTTTCTTCATATTATTTTTGCGTCTTTATTCCCCCCCCCCCCCCCCAAATGCATCGCATGCGCACGTCTATGTGGAAAATGGTTGACATTAGGAAGCAAATCGTGTAACTTTTAATCGGCATTTAAATAATTTATTATAAACCGCACAAATCATCAAGATAAGTGCTAATTTGTGTATATAATTTTATATATGATTATCTCAAGGGATCACTAGTAAATATTAAACTTGTTATTAACTTAGTATTGTTAAATTTATTATAAAATACATTGGGTAGTATTGATGCATTTATAAGTGTAATATATCAAAGTAAATGTGTATTTCATTTTTATTATGTCAGAATATATATTATTTACTTTCAGTAAACTAATAATTTTTTCAAAAATATTCTTTTGTTTTTCGACTTTTCAAAATGCTCGCTCCCCCCTGGTAGAGTTGTCACGCCCCCTAAAGGGGGAACGCCCCACAGTTTGAGAAACGCTGCTGTAAGTCTATAATTTCGGAGTTTATCGTCTAAATTTGAAGTCATTCGTTAGAGCCGTTCTTGAGATATGATGGAGGAAAGTTTGAAAAGCACAGTTTTGAGAAAAACGCGTTTAAAATTCAAATCAGGTTAAACTAAGACAATCTTAGCTTATCCTCAATCGATGATGTCTGGTCCATAAAGTACTGCTTTCTCTTTCTTTTGGAATGCTTTCCAAATAAATTATTCAGCACTCATATCAATTCTTCCCTTTTAAACGGCATCACTCGTGTGTCGATCAGTTCGCAAGATGTGCGTTTCATCACGTTTCTGTACATAAGTATGCGCTTCGCGGCCAACGGGGCATCCATAGTCGTCATTACTTTTAAAACTCCAGCAAAACCTTCATTAAAGATAATGACATATAAGCATGCAGCTATTTCAACGAACTTGGGGCCAGAATGTAGATCCTTTGGAACGAATATCCAAATCAACGAATTAAAAGATTCGTTATTGTTTTGCGTTTCTGCGAGAAAGATAAATAACTCTTACAAGTCTTGTATTTTACAGTTTCAGAAATAGTCGCAAATACAGAAAGAAACTTTAAAATGTAACACACGAAACTTGGAGTGATGTAAACCTCCATGTGTCCATGCTGTTTTTTTTTTTTTTTTTTTTTTTTTTTTTTTATTTTTCTCGCAGATATAATTTCCGTACCATTTTGAGTGTTAAAACGGTTTTTCCACTAAACTTTCGCTTTTAATTAAGTCCAGGATGAACATTTCTAATCGTACTTCCTTTTCGAACACTTATTGTGAAAATAAATAATCTGTAGCTGTTGTGCTCTTAGTAGCTAAGCCAAGACTAAAACAAGTTCCCAAAATATTTAATAATTGCAAAATATGCATTCTATTATGAAAATAAATGTATGCTATGGAGGAATCTCAATTTAAGGAGGGGTTTAACTGATTCAAAAGTAGCCGCACGTCGGTAAAGGGTGGTCAGCGTTCTGGGAGGCCACAAACTATTTAAATTGAAGCTGTTATTGAAAAGGTGGAATATATGATAGTAAAAGATCGTCGTTTGACCACACAAGAAACCACTGAACAAGTTGATATCAGTACAGGTTCAAGCAAACTTGTGTGATCATACTCAGAGCGGTTGCAAAATTTGTTCCCAATCTTCTGGGAACAGAAATACAAAGGATTTGTAACTCTGATTTGCAACTGCAACTTCATCTTGCAGTTGCAATGGACCTACTAGAAATTGTCAACGTCGAACCTGTCTTTTTGCGACTGGCTGTTACTGGAAATAAAAATTATATTGAAAAAAAAAACCGTATTCAGAGTAGACATGAGTTCAAGCAAATCGCTTCAGGAGTTGAGCACCATTCCAAAACAAGCTTTCCAAAAGTGTTTTCGGCAGTGGAAATTACTAAGATAATTTTGTGAAAGTGCAAAGGGCGTAATTTGAATTCATTAGGATTCTATTCCAGCAAAGTAACTAAGAGATTTGTTTCTGGCCAAAGGTCGGACACTTTTTGAACAGACCTTGTATAATTGCACTAGCGTAGCTTGCTATGAGTGAGTCCCATATCAAAACTCCTTCGGGCCCGTAGTTTTGAATAGAAAGCCCTGTTAGTAGGACTCTTATTACACATGTAGGAACCCATGTAGTTCGGGGCCTCGTATCATTCATACCAATGATAGAGCGGTAACTTCTCCCCTGTATAACGGGCATATATGTCACTCAACAACAACTTATCGGCACCACACATGTACGTAATAGTCAGCAGCCTTCAGGATGAAACAGAATTCCCAGCTAAAAGTTATACCCACTAATTCAGACACTGCAGCTTAACCAATATCTGATATAGACAAAAAAAAAAAAAATCAATCAGCACTCTATATTTTGTAGTATCAGTGACAGACGTCATAATGGACGTCAACATCTTAGTCGGCTGCAAATGATTCCTCTTGATGATAAAACCAGGTACCTGGAGGGTGATTAATTGCATCGTAACGATGCTAACAGCATCGATGATGTGAAAGAGCTTGCATTTGTGATGGCGCGATCCTCACACAATCATTTGTATTTCTAAAACATCATTAATCTCTTTGACAGTTAAGTATTTGATTTATTTAAGATTTTATCAAAATTGTTCAAAGAACCAAATTCTCTTATAACTTGTATGTTAAAAGATTATTCTAATTGTGTGTAAATATTTCTATCATTAATCTTATTCAAAAGTAATTTCTTTCAATTTCCATACAATTTCACAAAAATTTAAAATATGGAATGACTTATCAAATGAAGTAAAATATTTCAGAAATGCAGTTTAGTTGTCCTCATAAATATGCTGAATATCTAGGTGGTGTAAACCAAAGAGATACATTCTGATAATTAAATACTTTTTTTTATTTTTCTTTGATTTATAGTTAAAAGTGAGGGACACATATGTTACAAGTAAAGAAATGTGAAACTATCATATGTCCTTCGATACGCAGTTAAATTCACAGAAATTTTCATAAAAACCATAATTTACTAGTGAGTATATGTACAGTATCCAAAACCAAATTATTTTTAGTTTCCTTTCATAGAAAAAAAGAGAAAAAAAAAAAGAACGACACATAAAAATTAACTTTCAAGCAATAGCGTAATAAATAAAAATGCAGTTGAAGAAACAAAATATTGTCTGAATTAAAAAATGAATTTTTAAAAATTCAGTAGAACATATTTTGTCAAAATTTGGTTAAAAAAAAAATAAAAAACGTGACTATTAAAAAAACAAAATGTGAAGTAAAAACAACAACCACAGAACTAGGGTAACAGATGCAGAAATTACAAAAAATTGAAAAAATTTATACCAAGACGTCTAAAAGTTTTTGTGGACGCTATAATATATATCCTACTGTTAAGAAAAAAAGTACAATACTTGAAACAATGTTGAATTTTTTTGAAAGTGTACGAAAACTTTTGTTGTGCAATTTTTTTAGTAGATTTTTGATTATTACTTTTTTTTCAAATAATAGTTACATTATGTTTTAAAAATTGGTTATGTTATTTTATTAAGAACAAGTTGCAGTATTTAATTCTGACACATTAACTTTTATTAGTAGAAAACATTAAATTTTACAAAAAAAATGTCAAGTGCACGAACACATTGGTGGGTCACTGTAACAGAAAACTCTAATTTCTAAAAATGGTTTTAAAAGATATATTTCGCCAAAACACGAAGTCGTAAATTTGTATTTTACACTCATATCCCAAATTGTAAACCTTTATTTATATTTACAAGTATTTTACAAAAGTATAAGTTAAAAAATTCAAATTCTTTTGAATAAATTGTAGTTTTAAAATTAAATATTTGCCCAATGTAAATTGGAATACAAATGCTGCGTCTTGCAATCTAATATTAATTTTAATTTATGCTAAGGGTTTGGTACCCCATGTCCACTGAACTACGGATCATCAACCCTCATTGTACTAATTATTCCTTATACTCATTGCTCAAATTTTAAAACTGTAATTTAAATGTATTATGTAGCTCTATTTTTATTTAAATATATTTTAAGTAGGAAAAAATAAATTTCAATTTACAAAAATTTTACGTTTCTTACAACTTTTTAAAATGGTTGAGGATTTTGTGTGTGTGCATACAAATATGCACACATGATTTGTGTACTATTCAGCCTAGCATTAGGATGGAGACAGCGATAATATCAATGTTTTTGAATTATATTTCTATTTCCATTTTTTCTCAAGTGACAAAATGCACATTCCCTTGCCAATCACTGCTCTTCAACGAGTATCTTCAAAAATCTAAATTCCTGCCTTCAATGAAAAATTACCACCTACACTAGGAAGAAAATCCCGAACGAGAAGTATTTCACTACCAGGGACAAACTGCATCTCTAAAACCATTACTCTGACTATCAGAATTTCAAATCAAAGATAGAAAGAAGGAAATATCAGTGTCCGTAAAGCTTACGAGCAAACCGGTTGTGGACCGCTTTCGTTCGGAAGTACGGTGTACGAGCATACAAGTTAAGAGGTTAATAAATAATGTAAGAAAAAATAATATTTATAGACTCCTTATAAACGCATAACTATTAAAATGAAATTAGAAAAAAAATATCTAGAACTTTTCCCAAGGATTACTCTCTTAAGAATAGTGTAAACTATGATTAAAAAAAACAATTTTTTATTTAACTTTAAGCATTAAAAAAATTAGCGTAGTATAGATGTTACGCTAATTTCATTTACCTTAAAATCCGGCGTATAACGCGCACCCATATTTTCAAGCTGCATTTTTTATTTTTTAGGTATATTAGCCGTATAACGCTCACCCCCTATTTTACGAAGAAATCTGAAATATTAGTATGCATTGCTCTTATGTTTTGAAGTCATTCATTCCAGGTATCAATCCAAATATTTGGAAAACTAGTATACTTCTAGAGCTACATCTCTTTTAGTTAATAAAGCAAGTCACTTTTTTTAAATAAAAAGTATTTCAATACAAATAGAAGTAAATTTTCTTTATGTTCATCTGATTTGTTATTTTTAAAACTATAGTTTATATAACCGGCGTATAATTTAAATATTTAAATTTCCATCTTATTTTTTGTGTTAAAAGTGCGCGTTATACGCCATATTTTATGATACATAAAATTCTTAACATTTTCTTTTAACTAAAAAAGAAAAAAAAATTATTGTAGCAGTTACAAGAATAAAAACCGGAAAGGTAATAACAGAATTAAAAAGTGCAGTTGTTACCAGAAAATAAAATGTAGTTACATTTAGCAAGAAAAACTGTTACAGTTAAAATGAAATTTGTTACATTATTTGTGATTTATGCTTTGTTACAAAATTAAAATGAGAAGGGAGTAATCATTTTCAGGTATATAATGACCAGTTTTCGATATCGGTTTTCTTTCTTTCTTTTCTACACTCTTCAATTGCCTCCTTCACTGAAAATGAACTAGTTACCGAACGTAAATGTGCATTTGATTTTGTAATTATATGAAAATATTCCTCCTCCCAAAGTACATTTTTTTCTTTGAAGTGTTTGTGTTTACCTTCAGGAAAAATTATTTATCGTATATATTTTCAATGAATAAAAGGTACTTCAAAAATTGAACAATCTCTTTTCATTTGTTGATTGTAGGTTATTTTTCTTGTGTGTGTTATGGCAGTACATTACAAAAAATACAATATTCAGAAATATCAAATATATAAGATAATATAAAAACATGTCTTATATGTTTTAAACACTTCTACATACTTACAGATTTTAAAAAAGTTTAGATTATTATAACAACTCATATAATAGCAGATCACTAAAAGTAAGTAAATAGTGATATTGCCCTAATGTATGTATACAGGGGGATTCGCTACCACTCTGACAAACTAGTAGGGAGTGTAGGGGTTACACAGACGACTTGGAATCACATAAGAATGCAGGGTCACAAATGCCGTAGTTGCTAGTTATAGTGCAAAGAAGCAAAGCAAAAGAACAGAAACATCAGTACATTAATGAGACTGATAATTTGTATCACCACAGGTGTACGAAAGTTCATGAACTTCTAGGTTCACATAATGAGTTTGGTGTACAAGATCCTGTTCGTTCAGTTGATGGAAACTCTCGAATATATGCAGCTTCCTAGAGGATACGTGACATACCAGGAATCTTCCAGAATGCAAGAAATTCAGTGAAACATTTCTGTCTGGTCTACCAGAGACAGTTGTTGTTTCGAATCCCAGATTGTCTAGCAATGCTAGACAATCTCAATGAATCCAAAAAAAATTCTAGAAATTCTTAAAATAGAAGATGTTTCAGTAGGATCTCGTCTTTAATTAAAATTCAAATAAGTCAAGAGGTGAGCTGGAGAGACCAGCTCGGAATAACACCATGACATTCCCGAAATATCTGACTCTGACGAGGAGTGAGAGATTTTACATGGCCATTCTCAAATCGCAAGAAGGCAGTTTGGTTTTCCTGGGTATAAATCTGAATGAACCACCTGGATTTCTTTATAAGTACCAATGATGACTAGGAGGCGTCTACCAAGTTTATTAAATTCAATCCTCTTAAGGTATCCGGCTACGTTCATAACCGTGATTTTTAAAAAAGCGTATAAATGGATAGTTTCCATCATATTTAGTATCACTTAGATTAGAATTCAAGTATAAAATTGTTTTAAGGACATTTTGACAAAAAAATATATATATTTAAATACAATATTTTGGCAAAAAATTAACTTAGTATAACCTCTTTTCATAATGTTCTCCTTTTATAAAAAATGCTTCTAAAGAGTAATAATATTTTGCTTATATAAAGTAAAGACTTCTCCAGAAAGTCTGAACTCTTTTGTTTTCGAAACATTTACATTATTTTTAGAATTACAACTCATTGAAATAATTATCGGTGTTTCTTTTTCTTAAAATTTCTTCCCTCTGTTGTCGTAAAACATGGATAAACCCCTTTCTAAGTTATATATTTCAAAAACTCTAGCTGAGTCTCTGTACAGAGGTCTGAGCTATATAGAGGCAAAATATTGTTATAATAGAAGCATTTTTTACAAAAGGAGAAAATTTTGAATATATGGGTCATTTTATGTTCATTTTTTGTCAAAATATTGTACTTAAATAATTTTTTATTGCAATACTATATTCTTAAAACAATTTCGTATACATTTTCTAATCTAAGTGATACTAAATATCATAAATATTATTCATTTATACGCTTTTGCAAATTCACTTTCCGAACATAGTCCGATACCTTAAGGGACGATAATGCACTGCACGTAAGAGACCCAGTAAGGCACACCTTCTCCTCAGCCACAGTCCTGCCTAAGAAGTTGGCTTTCTCAATACCATCAATCCCCACTTGGGGACCTATTGTAGTACGAACTTTTAATAAAATGCTTTCTTTCCCATTAATGCATTACTATTGCTGTTTTATTTTCCCTGCATCTTTGCACCATAGCTCGTAACTGTGGCATTTGCGACCATCTATTTATATGTGATTCCGAGTACTCTATATACCCACTACATACCCTTTTAGCTTGTCGGTCTGGTAGCGAATTACTCTGCTAATAAGTATATGTAGATTTTCCCCCAATTTCTTAGAAGGAATGTTCTACACGAGTATTGTGGATATGGTAGCCGAGTGATCGTGGTGACGAAAGGGTGGTCACGGGGTTCTCGATTTGGGCATTCAAAGCCTAGTGCTATTGAAGATCCGTTATGTAGAGAGGCTGATGTACATTAATTCTGTTGAGACTCAAACTATTTCAGTTATACAGGTAGTAGTGAAGAATTTATGAAAGTAAAAGTCAAAGCTGGGAAGTCATCCATTTCACTTGATCATGGCACAAAATTACATGTCCGTCACAAATAACCACCTTGTTGCTCAGAGAGAATCCACACAAATTCAAAGGATTTTCAGAACTTTGAATATTGTTTTCAGGAATACTAAAAAAAAACTTAATAGTTAAATATATGTTTTTTGACAAAGTAGTAAACGTCTGACCAATTTTCATTAGAAATTTCTATCAAAAATGAGTATATATTACTGAAATGAATTTATATTCGATGAATAAAGTAACTAAATATTCACGTTTCACCTTTCATAATAACGCGCATATCTTACAAATAAATGTATCTCCTTTTAAACCAAAGCATGTACATATAGTTATTCATTGGCATATATATAGTCAAACTTATAGAAATGAAAAGAAAATTAAAACATGATAGGATTGAAATCTTAAAAGCAGTTCTCCGAAAAATGGGCTTTAAATGTCCTAAAGTCATTACAAATTTCATCCATTGTGTATCCAATCAATGCTCTGTTTCTAATGATACAGATCATTTCTGAAGATAATCTTCTTTTGATTCGGACAGTGAACAGTGACTTTTCAATCTTCTCATTATTTCGAATGAGTAGATTTCAATATTTACTTATGATTCTGAAAGAAACGATTGTTCTGCCAACAACTTTCGGAGAACCAACTCTTTTCTCCACCCCGAGCTGGTATGCAGTTAGCCCGAGGCAATGAAAGGAAAGCGATGAGCATGGCTTGTTTTGAAAGGCAATAAAGAAGACAGATCTGCAGAAGAGTTTTCTGTTTGTTCAGCATTTCTTTCAGGGATGCTATTTATCTGCGGCCAAATTCTCGGGAAATAGTTTCGCGAGGAAAGTGCATTTGATGGGATTGTTCTCATACCAGTTTGAGAAATAAGATGATTTGCTCGAGGTTGGAATATAAATTTATTTGGAAAATAAATGTCAGTGGAAACTGCCCAAGCTTTTGACATAATATTGAGAAAAGATATTAAAACTTATGTTGTACCAATTTAATTGTGAGATTTTAAAATATTTTTCAAAAATCTATTAATGTTATGCGAAATTGTATCGATGCTGGATTATCTTAAGAAAAACGATATTTTGTAGTGAGATTGAAACAAATTGTCAAAACAGTTGAAATAAAAGATTGTTTTTACACAGACGAGTGCTATTTTGCGATTGAAATTAATTATTACATTTTAAACAATTTTATTAATTAGATTAATTTATGAAGTGTCGCTTCTTCAAGCTGTTAAATACAGAGGTCACAAAACTGGAAGAGAAAAAACGGTAGCTTTAGATAATTAAAATGTGAAGAACAATATAAATTCCTCATAAAGAAAAACAAATAATATGTTGTTTTTAAGATGCTTAGTTTCTGAATATCCATTTCCATTTCATAACGATATTCATTGAAAATGTCACATTTGATGTCACTTATTACTGAATTTGCTAGTGATATTTAAAAAAAAAAAATACTTTTCAAAAATCTGGTACGAAGTTATTTTAAATTAATAATTATTGATTTGAGACTATTATTTTTTGTTTACTTCCTAACATAAAAATAACATTTATATTGAACTTAAAAACAAAAAACATGCTTTGTTTTGGACAAATACAATTATTATTAAACTAAACATATTTTTTTCTAATATAATTCAAATTTCATCTTAGTGAAAATTAATAAAATGCTTAAAGTTATTATTTCCAAATTTTAAATTAAAAGAAGCAATATGTATTGGTTTTAGGCAAGGTTTTGTTAGGTAAAAATGTATTTAATGGAGTTTGTTTAGGTAAGTGCAATATGCATATCTAATTGAATAAAATAATTTTGCTCTAACTATGAATTTCCTTTATGAATTTAGTTTCGGTTCAACACATGAAAAATCTAAAAAATACACATATATAAAATTGGCTAAAAATAATCGTAACAACTTTTCACGAATGTAGTTTCAAAAGTATTTAGGAGATAATTGTAAATTTCATTTTTAATATCCACTGAGAGAGTATTAGTAATGTTGTTGTACTGAAAAATAGCACTTGTATTTATTTACTTATGAGTCTTTCTAAATATTTGTAGTTATAAATAGTCTTCCATAATTTGAAGCTGCATAGATAATTTTTGCTTACTCCAAGTTAAAATTTGATAAAAAGATATACATTTTTCCGATCTTGATTTTAAAAACATAAGATTATAGTTCTCTAATTAATCAGTTACGCAAAACCAATTTAAAGTTAATGATTACCACCATTTCTGAAGAAGCAACATTAATTTAATATTAAAACTAAAAATATCACATCAAAACAATTTTATCATCCATACATACTTGGATTACTGGAAAATATAATGATATTCCACATGTTCTAACCTTGGAACGTAATCAGCAAAACGAGTATTTTTCACGAATCTTGTAGTGGTTCAGAGTCATAAAATATTAATACCTATGAACTTAATGTTAAAAATGCATGTTTGACTATTTATGATTTTAGAAACATTCTTTAATATTATTAATTCCACATGTGCTACTAATACTATGTTTTACTTCATTCATTTTTCTATTTATATTAAAGTAATGCTTGTAACATTTATGTCGTATCGAATAGTATCGAAACCGATATTCTTTAACAAGTGATGTTTTGTATTTAGATTGAGGCAACTTGTTGAAACAATTAACATAACAGTTGCTGAAACATTCACATAGTTTTCAAATGATGAACGCAAAATCTTTTGACAATTGAATATAATTATGACCTTTTACAAACATTTTTTACTAGTTAAAATTTATTATGTAATGTTGCCTCGCAGATGTAAAATTTAAAAAAAAAAAATAAAAACTAAAAAAATTTAAAAAAAACACGTTCGTAGCATTAAAAAACTGAAATGGAATAAATGTAAATATTCATAAAAAAACAATAAAAATAATTTGTTATTTTTAGAATAAATATTTGAAAATCTATTTCAATTCTTTTTGTATTATTCATTGCAAATATGATGTTTGATGTTTCACTAAAAAGTATTTTTAGATTTTCTTAAATATTCCTTGTTATACGCGTCATTCAATGCTTTTGACAACGGAAAAATAAACTAGTAAATTTTACTGATCCTCTTATTTAAGTAAACATTAGAAATAATATTATATTGAATAAACGTAATTTCAATATTTTATACCTGCTTCCAAACAAAAAGATTTTCTATTGAAAACATCAAAATATCTTGCATTAAATTTTTGAACAAATGTAAATTGATAATATTGAAAGGAATCTGAACAAAAATATAGGCAAGAAAATAAAATGTTATTTCTGCTAAAAAAGGTAAAAAATAAACATGAAGAATATGCATTTTCAGCATAATAATACATATTTATATTTTACTTTTTTTTCCTTACTGCTCCATTTTTGTTATCCAATAAATTTTTAAAATAAATAAAGAGGTCTTCTTGCATGAAAATAACTTTGTTTGTAACATCTGTTGTATATTTTCTGAAAAATCTATAGAAATTACTATACTCTATACATTTTACAAACAAATATGTTCCTTTTGTATTGCCAACATTAGGAAAAAACAAACAAAAATTCATTCTATTGATTATAACGAGAGTTATTTAACCCGGAGACGGTTAGGTGGAGCACAGGGTCACCATAGACCAGGGATGGCGAACCAATGGCATACGACACAATATTTTGGGGACGCCACCGATCAAAACGATTTGCATTTTAGTTCAAAATAACAAAGTTCACAATAAAGTAATACGACCAAACACGAATTTTCGGTTGTAAGGCACGAGGCGGTGGGAAACATACTCGTTTGTTATTATCTTTCTATCTGAACATAAGTTATTCATCATCTAATCTGCAGCAACAAAAGTCACACTGTTACTTTAATTTGAATTACAAAATAAAACATTTTTGCAACAACTCAGAGCAAAATGTATTTTTTCGTATTAAATAAAGAGGTTTGATTTGTTAGGTTGTAATTTTATAATTTTCCCAATAATTACAAGTAAAAATTATGTGATGGCACGTCTATATCTAATGAAACAATTTTTCGGAAAAAAATGCACGTTGATCCATAAAGATTCGTCATCCCTGCCATAGGCTGTCGAAATCTTTAATTCTGGGAAAACTGTTCATTTTTTACCAATTACCTTATTATTAATGTCCTATATGACAATATTCATGGGAATTAAAATGTATTTGTCACATATAGCCCAATTTTTGGGGGAAGGCAAACGTTTTTTTTAACATTCTTAAGGCAGTGTTTCTCAAACTGTAGGGCGCGCCTCCGTAGGGTGCGTGATAACCCTACGAGGAGAGCGCGAGCATGTTGAAAATTCGAAAACAAAAGATTATTTTAAAAATTATAAATTTACTGAAAGTTAACAAACCCAAACTATATTCTGACATAATAAAAAAAGTAAAATGCACATTTACACTGATATAATAAATTTTTAAATATATCAATATTGCGCAATGTATTTTATAATTAATTTAACAATACTAAGATTAAGTTTATTAATTACCAGTGACTCCATGGGCTTACCAAAAATTATATGCAAAAATTAACACTTATCTTATACGGATTAAAAATTTCGCGATTCGTTCCCCAATGCCCCTGTTTAACACGTAGGGGAGCCTATGGTGTGTATTGGGGGAGGGGAGGTAGAAAATTAATAAATAAGCAAATCCTCTAAAATCTAAAATGAGTAAATCCTTCACAAATACTGTCAAGTTCACTTTACTGCATTACAAAACAATAGGAATAATTTTATGGATAGCAATTCTCAGAAAAGATCATACTTTGGAAAAACGAATATATACGTCCGGGGCAATTAACGCACTGTTTGAGTGAGACGCTTATCTACACTGGCGGTACTTATGAGGTTTAAGTCGTAATATAGGTTTAGCGTCAAAGTGTATTATTATTGAGTTCAATACATTGCTATTGTATGGAAGGGGGGACGATGAAAATTAAGATCGGATGTTGGTTCGCATAGACTGAAAGTTTGAAAAGCACTGGTCTTCAGGTACTTGGGATAACTGAGTTTTCCACGAGGCTACTTTTGTTCCAAAATATTTTATAGAACCGGCTATATTTTCCCAAAGTGAAAGACTTTGTGGTTTTGAATGATGTCTTGTACTACTCATTATGATTTTTAAATGTAAATGAATAGAATTTAAAAAAAGAAAAAAAAGAAGAAATGGGCTACCATGATTCTATTGGATGAAGTTGAAACCGATTAAGCAAGGGCAGAGCCTGATGAAATAATGGATATTAATCATAATAGCGAAAGTAAATTTGAGAAAAGTGATGGGCATAAAACTATTGAAATGAAAAGAAAATATTCAAATGCAGCCTAAAAAATTCCATCAAGATATGAATCCAAAAATGTGCAACAAGACACACTGCACTTTGCCAAAAATACAGAATGAATACAAAAGTCAACACATTATTTTCTGATCGTTAGAGGACAATAAAATTCCAATAACTTGAGCAAATATGACAATTTTGAATGCAAATATCATTTCTATGATGTAAGCGAAAGTCGTCTGTGATTTGAGTTATTTATTAACGTCATTACTTTTGAAACATTTTAGTTCAGTCTGATTTAGTTTTTTCTTTAAATTATCAAAGAAAAATTGAAAGGTCTTTAAAAATAGGTTAATATAATTTCATTTAAGGAATGCTTTCTTTCAATTCCTCGGAATTATGATTTTTACTGTGTAGAATAAATGTATTTATATAAAAAAAAGCATTGGTGGGCCTCTGTCACCCCAAGTGACTCCTAACGTTAGTATCAAGTGCACGCATTCTCCCGGGTTAATATAACTTAAAGTGTGAAGTAGTGATAATAATATGTAATTGAAAAAAGAATGATATAATTTCTGGCTCTCATGGAAATTTCAAATGCTTTTTACTTTACACGCTGGGTTTTCGCCAATTCAATTGTAAAAAAATAAACAAATATTACTGGTAGATTAAAAAGTCAGAATAGAAAAAATATTTGTAAAAAATAAAGTTTAATTAATCAGTATATTATATATCCTGTTTCTAAATGGTATAAATTTTGAGCAGTGGGCTTCAAATGCGACACTATCCATCACATATGCTACACAAAACCTCAGATGCCGTTTTCCCTGGAAAGTTGCTGACCTTTATAGCCAATATATGAGTACCACGTGATCAAATGCGGACGTATATTTAATCACTTGCTTGTCCGTCAAAGTGTTATCACTCCTGATATTTGCATGACGCTACGGACTTTTTTTTTTTTAGTTTTTAATTACACTTCTGATTTTGGTATCATTACAAATTTCACATATATTCAATAAAAGTTTGCTGATAAAATTTTATAAAACATACATTTTCTCATACATACACTGTGTGTGAGAATACGTTACAGTTTTTTTAAAAAGAAATTTGAATAATTTGTTATAATTTAAATGTAATACAATTTAAATTGCTTATTGAATTATTTATTTCTGTATGCTTTTGCATTATTTAATTATTTAGTCCAGAATTTAATTATAGTAAGAGTCCTAAAATTGTGTATAATATTTTATTAATTCAGTTTTCGAATTTAAATCTATGTTTTAAAATCAATCTATGCATTTAATCCATTTAATATGAATATTACTGAATATATCATGAACATTTTATAAGCTATATATAATATTGTTTTGTATGAAACACAATTCTGTTTGTATAAAGCATATTTAAACAATGCAATAGTTCTTACGATGCAACTTTAATTATCTATAAATCATTTACATCCAATTATATCAGCAAAGTTCTGCATCCACCGAAAGTAAATTTTAATTGCATTGAAATAGCAAATAAAATAAATTAGAACTCCTTAGTATAAGGTATGAAAGAGTAGACATATTTCATTCTGTAAGTAAATCTAAGATTGTTCTATTTAACTCAAAATAAAAGTCTAACAAAAGATATATCGCACTTTAGTATAATTTGAAAAGCACTTTTCGAATTGCATTGCTTTTAATATAAATGATTACTCGAAAACAATTGATATTTTTCTTAGAATGTAAACATTAGAAATAATTATTTTTAATATGCGTTATTTTCCTCAGATAATTCACAATACTAGAAAAGAAATTATTTCTAAAATAAGTTCGAGTTTAAAACTCACTTTGTCTTTGATTTTTCCTCCCACGCTTTAACGCCTTCGGTGTACTTTAATCCTCCTTTTGTAGATGGACATTTTTGTTCATAGAAATGAATTAGTGTGGCTCACATTTTAAAAACACAGTTATTTCTCTAACTTGCGAAGTATCATTTATTATTATGTGTACAAAGGCTCTCGAGTTTAAAACTTCTCACTTGGAGAAGAAAATAGAATTCATTTAGAAAACAAAAGGATCTTTTATTTGACTTAACTGTTTCGCAATTGTGGTGAATTACTTCTGAGAACTGCTGAAATCAGAAGCTTTCATTGCTTATTTCGGTTACATGGGATTGTAAGTTTCAATGGAGAAAAATGAGTTAAGTGAAAAAATTAATAAGCTTTTGTAGTTAAATGTGTGCTGGTAAAATTTTAAATAGCTATTCCAAATGTGTTTTCAAAGCAATGGTACTTAAATGAAAATAAAGTTTGTAATAAAAATTCTATGCTCTAAGAATATTTTTCCTTGCCTATATCAAGACGTTTATAAACATCTTAACTGATTTTAATCAATTATAGAAACTCAAATAGTTATATATACATTGTGCACTGTAAAGATGCTTCCGATTAAAATATATATCCTGTTTTAAGGTATATAACTCATGAAAAACTTTAAAAAAAAAAAAAAAAAACATGGTGATATGGAGATTTTTTTGTGGTCTTTAGATTTATGTAATACATTTTAAGTAAAAAAGACTAAAGTAAGCTATAAAAAATGAATTATTGCTAATAAAATGGGAAAAAATGAGTAAACATTGACAAAAAATTACATAACCGGGGGGGGGGCACTGTGTACAAATAGTAACTAAACAAATTATCAATTTTTCAATTTTGGTGTATTACTTTGCTATTCTTTTTTAAATGATCTTCAGGGTAAAAGATATTTTAATTTTTACAAAAAACTAAAGCACTTTATTATAGTTATAATATGAAATTGTTTATCCCAATTTGTTTTATTATGTTCAAATTTTAATAGAATTTTGATTTTTAAAGTTATTTAAATCTAAGCAAACTAAATATAACAAAACTTAAGAAGCTTATATATTTTATACAAAAAATCTGACCCGTCCCCTAAATAGGACATTTTGATAAAGGGGATAAAATTTGCCCGTACAGATTTTAGTATTATCTTCAAAGATGAAAAGCTATTTCCGAATCCATTTTTTTTATTTGAATAATACTTTCTTGTTTACAAAATATTTCACTTTTCAGTTAAATTTAACTCTAGTTTTGGTGAAAAGTTTCAAAGCTAGGCCGACAAAGCGTTTTGTCAAACTTGGTGCAATATGTAAGTTTTTTTTTTTTTTTTTTTTTTGCAGCCCTCTTTGCGACGTTGTTTTTCTTGCTTTAGTAAAAAAGGACCAGCACTATCTTTACGGATATTTTATTTTGCACCAGAAGGTTCAGTCAAGATCCCAAATCTACCTTTTTTTTCTTACCACAGTTGTTTTTAGATAAACTGTTGTTACAGATCTTCGGAACTCCTCCAAGTTTAGCACTTCATCTTTGTTGATAATTTTGTGAATTATCCAGGCGTTTACCATAGTTCTATCCAGTGAACGTGTGTAAGAGGCCAGTGCCACTTTTTCCGACGAATTTTAATGGAATGAAATCCAGCCAGCCAGTCATGGGGACTTACATCTCCCATATGTGTGTTGTGAGAATTTATCATATTCGGCATCTTCCAGCTAATTTTAACTTTGTGTCCTCTTAATCGCCTCCAAATTTAATCAAATTATCGTTGAGTATGGCAGATAAAGGTTTTACTTTGAAGGATCGATCATGAACATGCTAATTTACAGTTCCATAGTCCACAAAGTGTACATAAGGTTTCAACTTTTAGAAGTGATTTCATGGTATGGCATTTTTCATAATGGTAATGCCAAGGTATCAGCATTTGACCAATTATCGCGTTCACAGGTATTTGAATGATAACCAGTTAGAAGCAAAATTCCTATAAAAACATGTATTTAGTCAGCTGTGGTCAAGAAATCTAGCTCGTTTATTACTTATCCTGCATATGGCATATTTCCTTTTGCAATGATATCGTAAACTTCAATGGAATAAAACTGCTCAAAAAGCTTTTATGGAGCTTTATCTTTCAATGCAGTTTCCATCTGCTTGAGCAAGTCACTTGCAGTTTAGTCAGTCTGTGTTGCCCATTTTGATAATTCGGGGGTTGATACTTTATCCATAATGACTGATGTTTTTAGCTTTTGTTCTGTTCTTTGTTGTCGAAACTCTAGAGCTTGTGAGTGGTTCAGGCTAGAAACAATCTCCACTTCTACCTTCCTAAGACCCAGGGACATCGTTTACAATAATCTCAACAGTATTTACTTCATTCTCATCCCCTTCATCTTAATCGTTTATTTCACTGGCATCTGGTGACACAGAAATTTCAATTTGGCTCTCATCTGATTCCAAACTATATATTTAATAATTCTAATACTTACTTTAACTTCAGAAACCTTAACACCCACATAACTAAGCACAGGAAAACATAAGGAATGAAATTATTATTACTATTATATTGTTACTCTTCGTTATAAAGAGAGAAAGAAGGTGTCAATTGCATACTTATCGTTCCACTGTCCTATTTAAAGGACAGCTAAAAAGTAATTTGCAAAAACTTACCTAAGAACAAAGTCGCTTCAATTAAATAGCGGAATCATAATGAAAGAGTACTAGAAAATCCTTTCTTAGCTTATCTATATTTCATAAAAAGGAACAGGCCTATGAAATTCTAAGTCTGTAGGTTTAATAGTTCCGGAGATATTGTGATGAGTGAGTCACTTTGCTCTTGTATACATATATATAGATTCCAAAATAAATCTCTTACTTTGGAAAGAAATCCCACTCTATTGCTTCAAGTTCTACATTAATTGCGGTGCGAAGGAAAAATGCAAATAACCATTAAAGTTTAAGTAGATTATTCCATATCTCTATCTATGTCTAAGCATATCATAAGTTATATCTATTACTAGATATATTACAAGTTTCTTCACGTGAGCATTGCACATATATTACATAATTTTATGTAACGCTAAAGCCGGCAGGAGCAGCAGCGTTCTTGCCTACTAAGCTGAGCAAGCTGATCGACCCGCAACAATTGGCAGTGCAGTTAACATTGTGCGAATAATATCATCAGCAATATCCTATAAAATTCTTTGCCAGCTATATATATATATATATATATATATATACATATGAAATAAATTTTTATAATATATCAAAAACAAGAATTAATAGATAATGAACATAACAAGAAATATCGTAAAAAATATAGAAGCAAAACATGAAGATCGAATTTATAGAAAAACACAAAAAAGTACCTAGCGAGTCAGAAAGCAATTTTGTTCTTAGGACCGAATAAGTGGAGTTAAACTAGTTGGGAGGTGCCAACCTTCCTCTTTGCAACTCGGTAGGAAAAACCAAATAAAATAAACTAAAATTCAAAGTATATAAAAACTCACAGAAAGTATGATAAAATCACTGACTACTATTCTGCAACTAATTCTCTTAAAATCTTAAAGCAGAAAATTCCCCTAAAAAATTACTAAGGAATTACGTAAGAAAAGTAAATTTAAAAAAATAATTTTACGAAATTTCTAATCACAAAGCTTTTTTTAAGAGAGCCAAGAGTCTTGAATTTAAAGGAAAGTTATTATTCACTGAGTTTAAAGACTGAGTTCACTGAGAATATATATATATATATATAATTATATTTCATTATATATCAAAATATTTGTAAAATGTAATGGATAGTTTTATGCACTTCAAAATGTTGTTTCTTTTTTATGTGAGGATCATTGCCATTGAGTTATTCTATAGCCAAGTATCGGGGCTATATTTCTGTATAGATCAGCGTTTTCAAACTCATGTGTGTCCCCCCCCCCCCAAGGAGGCGTGAAAATCCTGCGTGGAGAGCGTGAACATGTCAAAAAATCAGAAATAAAAAATTAATTGAA
>BMAV01017841.1:23869-72819 GCA_019973955.1 Trichonephila inaurata madagascariensis | reverse complement strand
AAAATTAATTTAAAAAAAAAAAAATGTTAGTTTACTGAAAGGAAGTGGAACAAAGTATATTCTAACTATAAAAAGTAGCATAATACTTGTCCTATTACTTAAACTTTACTTAAAACATTTATTATTTAAAAGTAACTCACAAGTGTAATACATACCGTAAAATCCGGCGCATAACACACTTTTAATACTAAAAATAAGATCATTACTGAAGGGCGCGCGTTATACGCCGGTTATAAAAACGATAGCTTTAAAAATAACAAAAGAGAAGAGCATTATTTTCTTCTATATGTATTGAACTTATCTTTATTTGAAAGAAATGACTTGTTTTATGAATTAAAAAAGTTCTATTCCACACAAGAACTATATTATTTTTTCAAGTCTGAAAAAATACTTCGAATAAATGACTTGAAAACATAAGAACAATGAAAACTGTTGTTTCAGATTTTTGGTAAAAAAGAGGCTGCGTGATATATGGTGAATATGTTTCAAAATTTTAAAATAAATCAGCTTGGAAGTATAGATGTGCGTTATACATCGATGCGTGTTATACGCCGGATTTTACGGTATATTATATGGTTTATAATTAAGGACATATTGAAGTTTTAACGTGAAAGTACATTAATATTACATTCAATGCATGGCCATTGTATACAAGAGAAAGCGAGGAAAGTTATGATTGAAAATTGGGTCTCCAAAATCGAAAGTTTAAGGAACACTGGTATAGATTAATAATTAATTAGGGTGAAAAAATATTGAATTTCATTAAATACTGTTAGGTATGCCAAAGGATTTTCGTGCATCATTTTTTTTTCGCATGTAATTCATTTATTCGAAATCTAACGAAATATTTTGCTCTTATTAAGAACACAATGTTAAAAAAAAATTAATAAAATATTTTTTTAATTTTTTTTAATTATATTTTCAAGGAAAGATGTAGTTTGTGTATTGATTTTTTATTTCGAATTCAATGTTTATGTTTGAATGTGAATTACATTCTAGATAAAAAGTAAAAGAAAATACGCAATCGTAATACATCGTCGTAGAATGCTTCATTATAAAACTATGAAATTTAAAAATTATTATAATAATAAACTAAAAAGAATAATTTTTTAGTAAACAAAATGCTCAGAATCAGAAAAAATACTTAAAATATTATTCTTCGATTTGAATGAATAGTGTTTAAAAATATTTCTTTGTTATATCTGTATGATATGAGTGCTATTTATACCTGATTATTTGTATGAAGTAAATATATAAACGTACACAAATGAAATGACGATTTTTATATAAAAACTTCTAAAAAAATTGGTTTTCCTTTAGAAGCAATATTTACAGGCATAAAAAATATAATTGACTGAATAACGTGCCATCTTATTCTGTATGAATTAATTTTAATGCCCGTCCTAGATCTAGAATTTAATTCCAGCATATATATATATATATATATATATATATATATATATATATATATATTTCTTATTTAACTACTTGCACACAAGACTGAACATTCTAGTAAACATTCAAATCCCAGATTTCTGGGTATACTTACCTTCACGTTACAATGTACGTTTCATTTTTCCTTTTGACTAATGCGCACGTTTGTTCGTGTTTCGTTTTTTAAAGTTTCTATAATTATTTTCCTTGTTAATTATTACATTTTCTTGTAAATACGGCATCGACATTGGATTTAAACGAAAGTGATACTGAATCATAATATTTGCTGGAAACCGATGAACACGACAGTGACACTGCTACGAACGTATCTATTTGTGATGAAGATGAGGAAATGGAACAAAAATGAAAATACACTTATGCACTTGGAAAGTGTTTGATTTAAAGCAATTTCCCAGAGTTGTAATTTTAGTCCTAATTTTCCAATATTCATATTTTTGTAACCAGGATATTTTGTAACAGCTTTTGTAATTTTATGCAATCCCAATAAAATAAAATATATCTTATAACGGTTCTTGTACTGGTTACACTGGTGGTATATCTAAATTAGCCATGTGTGAGTGGGATTAGCACCCTAGAGCGGGACCCTATTCATAGCATGTATCCACTAATGATCACATAGTACAAAATAGGATAATACATTTTTGACAAGTATATCACATATGTTTGACCACAAAAAGAGGAAGTTAAAGATATTAAAATACACAATTATATCTAAGTGTTGCATAATACCATAATTTTCTAAATTAATGTACTTCTTATAGCTTTTCCGGATGTCAAAGCTTCAGGGAATGTCTTTGGCAGTGTTTTTCAAACGGTGGGGTGCATTCCCCAGGGGGCGTGATAACCCTACCAGGGGGTGCGAGCTTATCAATAAGTCGAATATAAAGCTTATGTTAAAAACTTTTTAACTTACTGAGAAGAAGCAAAACAAAAAAATATTCTGAAATAATTAAAAAATACATCTGTATTTGCATTGATATAATATAATTATAAATGTATCAATACTGTACAATGCATTTGATTATTAATTCATAAATACTAAATTAGGAACAAATTTAGTAATTACTTAAGCTCCCATGGGCTTATCATATACAAAATTTAATACTCATTTTAATAATTCGTATAGTTTATAATTAAAGTAGTATTGTAACTTTAGAGTCAGCGTGCATTATTATTAAATACAATGTTATTGTGAGGAGAGGGGCGTGGTGAAAATTATGATTGAAAATTGGATCGCAAATATTGAAAGTTCGAGAAGCTTCAGAATACATACCTGAAGTGAAATAATTAATACCCAACATGAAAAACATCATGTTGGAAAACATCCATAAAACATTGTAATTCCATGCAATATCCCCACCATCTTTAATGAAACGTGAATCCCAAATTTAGCTTTACACAATGTAGACACATTTAAATGATATTCAACTCAACACAATTTTATACAGAAATTCCCTACTGAATTGTTTCCAAGCCATTGAAATATACTTCACAGTAAATTTCACTCCATTTTTAGTGAGGGTAAACATATGACACCAATTCAGAGCTCCAATAAAGTATAACAAGAGCACTCGGATTTACTAAATCATCCACTGTTTGGTTAAGCTTTGTCAACCATAAGCCGACTAAATTCATTCGCATAGCAATTCATTCTGTCACAATATTAATTTTCCCATTCTTTTCAATGATCAGACTAGGAGTAATTCCGCTGATATCAATACATACATTCGAAATATTATTAAACAGGACAATATTTATAGATGTTTGAGGATGTGTAGTACTATCCGCTTAGGTATTCGAACAATTACTCTGTGCAGTGAGAGATCATCTAAAACAAATCATAATCTAGGTTATAGACTGAGTCAGACGGAATGATTTGCCATGAGACTTAGAGTTAAGTCATTTCACAATGTTTATGGAAGCTAGATGCCATTCAATTGTGAAACATACCTATTTCCAATTTAAATATTTTCCATTATGTTAAATTTGGATGACATTTGATTTGATAAATTGATAACTAGGTATGTTAGCAACATCATATAATGTAACATATATAATATTAAGCGTATAATCGTTAACGAATAATTTTAATTTAGACTTGTTTAAGGTATCCGACTACGTTCGGAACCATGATTTTAAAAAAGCGCATAAATGGATAATTTTCATGATATTTAGTGTCACTCAGATTAGAATACATGTATAAAATTGTTTTAAGGACATTTTGACAAAAATATTTATTTAAATACACTATTTTGGCAAAAATGTAACTTAGAACAATCTTTTTTCAAAATGTTCTCCTTTTATGAAAAATGCTTCTATTATAATAATATTTTGCCTGTATATAGCTTAGACCTCTCTGCAGAGGCTCAACTAGAAGTTTTGAAAAATATTCATTATTTTCAGAGTTGCAATCAATTAAAATAATTATTGGTGCTTTTCTTCTTAAAATTGCTCCCCTCTGTTGTCGTAAAATATGGATAAACCCACTTCTAAGTTATATATTTCAAAAATTCTAGTTGAGCCTCTGTAAAGAGGTCTGAGCTATATACAGGCAAAATATTATAATAGAAGCATTTTTCATTAAAAGAGGACATTTTGAAAAAAGATTATTCTAAGTTAAATTTTTGCCAACATATTGTATTTAAATAACTTTTTTTGTTAAAATGTCCTTAAAACAATTATATATATATGTATTCTAATCTGACATTAAATATCATGAAAATTATCCATTTATGCGCTTTTTGAAAATCACGGTTCCGAACGAAGTCGGATACCTTAATAGAAGAATATAACTATCTCTAATGATTACTTCTCTCTCTCTCTCTCTCTCTTTTTTTTTTTTGGAAACATATCGCTGATTAACAAAAAAGACAAATCAGTCAAACAATTTAAAATTTCAATTTTTATCTTTTTACATTTAAAGAATGCCATTGAATTTCAAAAAAATCAAGGGTTTTGATTCGGATTTTCAAAGATTCTGAAAATAAAGTGTAAAAAGGAATTTAAAACAAGACATGTCCTTCAGGTATCCGACTACGTTCGGAATCGTGATTTTAAAAAAGCGCATAAAAGGATAATTGTCATGATATTTAGTGTCAATTATATTAGAATACATGTATATAATTGTTTTAAGAACATTTGGGCAAAACAATTATTTAAATACAATATTTAGGCAAAAAATGAACTCAGAATAATCTTTTTTCCAAATGTTCTCCTTTTGTGAAAAAGGCTTCTATTATAATAATATTTTGCCTGTATATAGCTCAGAATTCTCTACAGAGGCTCAACTAGAATTTTGGAAAAAAATCACATTATTTTCAGAGTTACCACCAATTGAAATAATTATTGGCACTTTTTTCTTAAAATTGCTCCCCTCTATTGTCGTAAAATATGGATAAACCCACTTTATATTAAAAAGTTATATATTTCAAACATTCTAGTTGAGCCTCTGTACAGAGGTCTGAGCTATATACAGTCAAAATATTATTATAATAGAAGCATTTTTCACAAAAGGACAACATTTGGAAAAAAGAAAATATTCTAAGTTAATTTTTTGCCGAAATATTGTATTTAAATAATTTTTTTGTCAAACTGGCCTTAAAACAATTTTATACTTGTATTCTAATCTAAGTGACACTAAATATCATGAAAATTATCCATTTATGAGCTTTTTAAAATCACGGTTCTGAACGTAGTCAGATACCTTAAAAAGTCCGCATTTTTTAAAGTATACCGTCTATCTATACACAATGTTGAATTTTATAAAAATATGCTTGACGCATTCTTTTGAATTTTAATAATTCTCATTTTTTCAGCTGTCAGCTCGGTGTTTTAGAACTAGCGTTCCTACTTCGTAAGACCAAGGATATGGGTTCGAGCGCGTCTGGAGTCGATATATTTTATGGATGCGAAAATCGTAGGCACGTTTGACATATGATTATGGGGCATGTAAAAGATCCCTTGAGCACTAACTCGGCCCTGATACTCACGGGTAATTTTAATTAGTGCCGTTGTACTTAGCATCTGACGTGAGAAGGATTTAAAATAATTTGAAATTGAAAACTTATTAGCAATAACCATTACTTGATGGTGCCACCATGAATTGGCTCTCATATTTGGGGATTTGTGGTGTCGGCAAAGGCTACGTTGTCAATATGCAGCTTATTAGGGGGAAAAAACTTTGTTTTTCTCTTTCTTATCACTTATTTCACAGCAGATGAATGGGAACAAAGTTTCTACCCAACAACCCTTTCAATAAATATTATCTCCGTCACTGATCATTGCTAAGCTGCAAGTACTTAAACAATTTCTATAAATGCAGAACCAACTTTTATTGCATTTACACGTTTTAATATAATAACTGGTCCCGTTACATCATGTATTCATTCGTAAATTAGTCAAATGAGAACTATGCTTAAGTACAAAAGAAAAGTGTTTGTGAACTTTATTCACACACATTAATAGAATAATATTCAGAAAGCAGGAACAAACAATTTAACTTTTGATAAAGGTGTTTCGAAAAAGACGTTTTCTGCTAGTTTTATTTTTGTTGCATCTTAGCTTCTTCCAATGGTTGGAAAAACATAGTGATAGGTATACATTATGAGTAATCTTGAATTATTTTTTTTTGTAAAGTAAGTTAAAATATAGGAGGAAGCTAATAAGGCTCTATGCGAACATATTGATAAAATTTTAATATTATTGTGAGTAATATATTTTCAAAATAAAATCGAGGTCGTGGGTAGCCTAGTGGTTAGAGCATTGGGCTGAATACTGGAAAGCCTGGGTTTGATGCTCGATGCCACCAAATAACCTCCGAGTGCACACGGAGTATGTGCTCATTAAATCAGTGGGTCTTAAAGTCTTGTGGGCTGAATCTCGAGTGTAGGGGACTGGAGAATAATTCTCTCTCCTTCAGTTCCGTGTTTAAATTGTGGAGGTTTAGATAGATGGTTTCGCCATCTATTGTTCATTCGGGGAATTTCGCTGAGATAATTCGTACTGTCATCTGTTTGGTGCTCAAGGCCAACGACAGGCGTACATCTAGACCCTTGCTACGTTGAATTTCGTGAGCCTCGTTCTGACTACGTCAGACAGGTGGCATTAGCCACAACCAAAGCAACAACACACTTTATGATTTAAATAGTGCCATCTAGTGGCATACATGAACCCTCTAATATACCCCCATCAAGAAGTTATTCTTGATGTAGAGAAAGCTTACATAGTTTATATGAATTGGTCTTTTAACACTTTAGCAGTTCTAAAAGTTACTACTCTTACCACACCATCCTTACCTAGATGCGTTTCAATTATCTTACCTAAAGTCCAGGTTGCTTGAGGAATATTATCCTCCTTAATAATTACAATTTCTCCAACCTTAAAATTATTGTTAGGAAATTCCCATTTAGTTATGTTTTGTAAGTTACTCAAATAATCAATTTTCCACTTTCTACAAAAACCTAACTTCATTTTTTGGACAATATCCCAACGGGAGCGAAAAGAAAGTTTATCATCAATGGTATGCTCAGGGAAAGAGCTAATAGCCTCACCTATGAGTAAATGAGAAATAGTTAAAATATTAAGGCTGTCTGGATCACTGTCACCATCCAAAGAGACTAGAGGTCTTGAGTTCAGAATTGCCTCTACCTACGTTAACAAAGTGCTGAACTCCTGAAAAGTAAAATTTGTGTTACCAATTACTCTTTTTAAACGGTACTTAATATTCTTAACTCCTGCTTCCTATAATCCTCCAAAATAAGGACACACTGGAGGGCTAAAATGCCACTTTAAATTCACTTGGGATAAAGAATAGCAAAAATGTTCGTTTCCGTTAAGTTTTGATACAAATTTAAATACCTCTAACAATTTTCTCCTGGCACCGAAAAAAGTGGTACTATTATCACAATAAATGTGCTTAAGTGTTCCTCTTCTAGTACAAAAGCGTTTCAAGGAAATAATAAAAACTCCAGAAGTGAAATCACACACACACACTCACTAGTTCTAAATGTAGAGCTATGGTAGCAAAATATACAAAAAGAGCTATATATCCCTTAATAGTCTTTGCTCCTCTACCTCTATATCTTAAAATATTGATAGGACCAGCGTAATCTACGGCACAAACAGAAAATGGCCTACTAGGAGTTACCCTGTGAACTAGCAAAACACCCATCAATTGCTTGGATGCAGAGTTTCTCTACACCTACAACATACTACACATTTATGAATACAATTTTACAATTTTTTACAATATTTTTTAAACCAATAATCTAATAATTTTGCTTAATAACACATACTAATACAGTACATCCAGCATGCAAATATAAAATATGATACATATTTACAACTAATTTACAAATTTCATGCTGATTTGGCAAGATGATTCGGTGCTTAGCACCATACTGGAGTGTCGAATTCGGAAGTTGACCTCCTACTCGAATTAAACTGTCCGTCGATGAAAGGACAAAAAGCAGATAGTATACTTTTTTTTTTGCTACAGGCTTATTATCTTTAATACAATTGATTTTTTTCTCTGAAAAATAAATTTTGAATGTACAAGAAAATTTGATTACTTGCCTGCCTCCTTGCATATGTGGTTAAATGAGGGACATAGTGTTTACCTTTGGAATCTAAATTTGATTTCGTCTTGCCAACTCTTACCTTACAGTTTGTAATGTATCTAAAACAAAATGCAAAAATATCGATAATCTTAGTAAATGGTGAAAATTTTAGAAATAAAGAGTCAATAAAGTCAGAGTTGACAACCACAGGGAAGCTAAAAGCTGCCTATGTTCTTTCTTTTGTTACTAAACTAGTCTGATCATCGCTTTTGGGTTGCTTAGGCCAAGAGTCCATTCCACAGGAATGCCATTGAGGGTCTTCTCACCATAGAACACATGTAGGAAGTTCTTTAGGTGATAAACCTCTGCATGCAATGTCATCTGGATTCATCTTGGTGTGGGCACGTAACGCCAACTGTCTACTGGAACCAAGTCCGAAATCTCGGATGTTCTATTGGCAATGTAAGGCTTCCAGTTCCTTGGATGAGAAGACATCCAAGATAAAACCACTTGTGGATCAGTCCATGCGTAGTAGTGAACATCATACTCCTTCAAGAAGTTCTTACAGGTTGCATAAAGTCGGGCAAGTAATAGTGCACCGTTGAGCTCCAATCTTGGAATGTACACAGGCTTTAGAGGTGCCACCCTTGATTTAGCCACCAAAACAGTCACCTTGGTAGTACCATTGGCTTGTGTCCCTTCAGCATAGATAACCGATGCGTAAGCCAAATCAGCAGCATCACAAAAACCATGCAAAAGTTACTTGTTGGCTACCAAAGAGAAATTTCGTTTAAAAGCTGTCACTTTTCACAACAGCATGATGAGGAAAGAAATATATTTTAGAGTCCATATATTTTTCATTATTTTCCACAACTGTCATATGCCTCAATGTTTCACTCCTATCAAAACATTTTTATATTATCTTTCAAAGGTTTTATCGACTTCAAATCTTCTCTCCATTGCAAGCAATCCAGAAATTGCTCTTCCCTTAGTATCATCCAACTGTGAGGTCTCTCCGTTTAATGGTAATTTTACTACAAATCTATCCTCACTATTATATTTAAAAATTGATTTAAAATGGTTTTCACAAAATAGTTCCTCATCGGACAGAAATTGTTCTTTAACGCATAATTCCTCCGCTTCTCAAACCTTCTGAAGAAGCGATTCAGTCCTTAATTCGTTTTGAGTGCTTAAAACATGAGAATATAATTCATGTGGTTCCTTATTCTAACATTAAGTTTTCCTGCAACAACCCATCTAAACATAGTTCTTTGTGCAATGGGTTCGTTTTTGGAACCAACAATTTTTCCACTGCGAAGAATATCAAAGAAACAACCATATCCTAAAATTATATCACATACCTTAGGACGCATAAATTCTTCATTTATTAAATGAATTGATTTTAAATAATCTAAATCCTTTCACATCCAAAATCTCCGAAGGTATTTGTGAAGTTTAAAATGAAAGCGTTCACTTCCAAACTCTCATTCGAAAACTGTGATCCGACAACCAAATGAACACAACATCCCGTTTGACCTGCGGTAACCCGCGCGACCCCACGAAGAGAAATTTTACTGCTTTTTCTTTTTAAACCTAAAATATTTACAATTCTTTCTGAAATAAAACAACATTCAGACCCAGAATCTAATAATGCTCGGCAGATAAACGATTCATTAGAGTTATTTTTATAAGATATTTTTACATTGGCTGTGTGGAGAGAAAAGAAACACTTAATCCACTGTTCAGCGAAGCCCCAGAATATATATGTGGGACTGCAGTTTCACCCCCTAATTTACTCCCTTTGATGTAACTAGTTTTTGCGTCAGTTCCCTCCTTTACGGGGTTCTGGCTTCATGCTAACGAATAAGTAAGGAACTTCTTTCCGTTAGACCTTTTTTCATGTAAAAAAGTATTATGTAACTTAGAAGAGCACAGATAACATTTTAAATGTTTATTAGGGCAATATTTATATTTATGATTATTTAGACATAGAAAGCACAACGAAAAACGTTTTACAAATTTTTTTCTGGATTTAGCATCCATGTTCTTAAATCGAGTACACTTAAATAAAGGGTGTATACCATTATATATATATACATTTCAAACATTTTAAGACCTTATCATTTTCAATATTAGAATTTGCATAATTGTTCCGTATTCGAATTCTACATTCAGATTCGTTATTTGCCATTAATTCTAAAGAAGAACGCCTCATGTTAAAGAAATCAAGGAAAGCTTTCATGTTTGGAAATGTTTTTCAGATGATTTAATAGCCCTTAAACGTCTACTTTCAGGATCCATTTTTTGCAATAATAAATAAATTAACCAGCAGTCTTTCCTAGAAGCCTTATAACCTAAAGCATTAAGACCTCTTAGGCATTCATCACTTGTGTCCAGTAACTTACGCAATACAACAATTAGCTTCGGAAATAGGTTTTTGATCCAAAAATGTTTTAGTTAATGACTGAACAATTTCTTTTTTGTTGTCGTACCTATCTAACATTTTTTGCCAAGCTTCTTCATACGAATCATTCGATATAGGAATATGCTTAATTAACGAACCTGGCTCATTAGTAAGTAGTCCTTTTAAATACTAGAATTTTTCAATGTTCGTTATTGACACTCGTGCAGGCACAGTAGAAACAAAGAAATCCTTGAAATTTATCCAGTCCTTAAAAATACCACTAAACAGTGGTATACTCAATTTTGGTAACCTAAAATTACTAACATTTGAGTTCGAAGTATTTGAACTCGCTACTGAATTTTGTGATCCACCTTGGTTCGGAGCATGTAATTCATCTAATTTATCACTATATTTCGCATTCAAATTAAAATATCTCTCTTTGAACTCTTGGAGTTCAGATTCCTCTAAACTCAAAGTTGAATCTAATCGTTCGAATTCTTTAAATAAGTCATACAATCCGGATAAATGATATAAATTTCAATTCGAGTATTTATCTCATCAAAAGTACTTTCTAGCCTAGTCAAGGATGCCCTTACGCGACCTCTGACTACTTGAATTTGAGCCATTTAAACTTTCTCAGTTTCGCTCATATCAAAAATTTATTCACCAAATATCCAAATCAATAATAAATAATATGCAGTAAAATAATGAAATCAAAGCAATTCAGTTCTTTTAATCAAATTAGTTATAGGCAGTTAAGTCCAATAAATGTCTAAATAACAACTTCAAATATCAATTGTTATCAAAAATATTATTCAAAATGACTTATCTCGTTACTACAGCCTCCCCTTTTCTATGGTGTCTTTCTCAAATAGGTTTATATAAATAATATATATATATATATATATAAAGTATCGCTAACACAGAGCGAATGACCCGTACACCATCTTTGAATTTTTTGTTTTTACATTCTCATAAAACAATATATATAAAAAAGTATCGCTAACATAGAGAGAATCGCCTTTACAGCCTCCTTCAATTCGTTGCTTTTTCCTTCTTCGAGGTAAACAAAAATACACACCTTATAATTTAAATAGCGCCATCTAGTGGCATAAATGAACCATAACAGTAACCCAAGACAGAGTAAATCTTTGCTGGCATAATAAAAACATTAGAGCTTCGTAAGTTGAAACGATATTTGAAGTGCGAAGCTAAGTTGATACAGTAGAAAAAATAGCTCTTTCTAAAGGAAGATGAAGTTCAAATCACATTAATTAAACGATTTTCTTTACGTAGCAAAAATAGGATGTCCTTCAAAGTATGTTCTGAAATTATGTAGAATTTTATAAAAGTGAGGGATATTTAATTAATTAACCCGCGGTCACTCGCGTCTGTTTTTCTACCGTCGTCACTCGAAGGGTGTAGAGAGAACACCCCAAACTCTCTCTTAACACGTGTATTTAAATAAGAAAAAAATTTTAAGTCAATTATGATATATATTTATGAAGTATAAGAGGTTTTTTTGTATTATACAAACAAAATTGTTAAATTTATTGCATTCAAATGAGACTAGCATTAATTTAAACTAAACCTACAAAATTTTCATTTTGAAGTACACAATTTTATATTTTTTCATAAACCACAAGTAAATCGTATATACCAGTAATAAATTTACTTTATAATTAATGATAAGGATAGTAAAAAGTAGAAAAATAACATTTTAATCATTTTTCAAACATTCAGAGCAGACTGTATTCATATGCTTTAAGCACATATTTTTCTTACATTGAAGACAAAAACTAATAATTTTTACATCTTTTACCCGTGGACAAGCAGTGCAACACCTTTTTTTTAGGGGGATTAATGCTCTTTTTAATATATTCTGTGTCAGTAAAGCTTCTTTTGAGTGTTTTGTTAAGGTTTGGGAAATCCGATCTCATATCCCACTGTGGCTGCACAAGATCCATTCTAATCTCCTCTAATAATATTGAATGTCTCATTTATTTTCAGGAAGAACCGAATGATAGACAAAGGAAGCAATAATTCCTGCAGTATTAAGTAGATGATAAAATATTCGCAATGGCCAAAGGTTACATATTCGCGATACATAATATATACTGAACATTTAATCAGTGGTATCAACACCACCTGTATTATAAAAATTTATGATTTCAAATTTCATCTCTCCAACTTTGATTACGAAATCACGCAGTTATCGAATTCACTTAGTTCATTTTGTCAATCTGTTGATACAGTATCTAATAGACGACAAAGTCGCTATTTCTCCCTTTCCCATGAAGTTTTTGTCATAATTTCTAGAAAACGTTTTGAAATTTTTTTTTAAAAAATTGCATTTTACAAATATTTTATAGAATTATATTATTTTTATACCGCATTTATTGAAATTTTAAATAAAATATTCGTGCATATTAATATATTTGAAAAAAAAACGTAAACGGAAAGAGTAAAACGTACTTTTCCGTAGATGCTTCGAGTACGAAAATATAACTCAATCACTCGCGTTGTGTTCTCAGCACCCCAAATAAACTTTTGAAGGTCGTTACATTCCAATCGTCCTATCGAGATTGATTACATCAGTTCTGAAGGTTCAATGACCTAAAATGGGCAGCTACAGAAAAAATCGTGTATCTGCGCATTATTTTTAGAATTGTAGGAGGCTTTTCTTGTTGCTGGGGTGTACAGAACACCCCGCGCGAGTGATCACGGGTTAAATATGTTTCTATCTTCTTCTTAATTGTAAGTGTTAAGTCGTAATTCAAAATAATTTTAAAGAGGTTTTAGCAAGAGTCAGATATGCATATATGTATTGGTGTTTGAATCTAGAAATATTTATCGTTTTTTTGCAAAATTTATTTAGAAAACCAAATTACCTAAAATATTTCGCATTATATACCTCCAAATAAATGGATGAATTTATTTTTAATATAATTGATCGGTATTGTGTGCTTTGTTTCTGGCAAGATTTTACTTTTCAAATTTTACGTCAAAGATTATTGTGAGTTCTCTATTGTAACATCTTGGTCCCTTCATGCTTGTTATAAGTCAGTTCGACTATAATGTAAAATTAGTTCAACTTTATTTTTTCTGTTTTAAATCTAAGGCAATTTATGTGGGATTTGCTAAACTATATTTGTCATGCTAGTCTTAAAACATTTTCTACTACTTTCAAATATATATTACGGTTGTTGTTGGAATTTTTATTTTTTTATGTATTGTTTTATAATTTTAATAATTTTTTAAGGATTAAAAAACTTTACCATGAAGAATAACGAAAAATAAAGCAAATTACATACAAATTTTCAGAGATGAACGTCTATTAAATTTTGAGTAATGACAGATTTGGATTATTGAGTTTATTTTTTTTTTCTCTCCCTCTAAATAACAAATAAAGCATTTAAAATAGTTTTTAGGTAACTTTTTGTAATGTTTTAACACAAATAAGCAATTATTTGCGTGATGGTTAAGTATTCATAAGTTTACCAAATATTTTAAAGAAGTAGTTAAAGCAAGCTGAATTGGTATGAATGTATAATAACTAGCATTGCATAAATTGCTTTAAAATTTAATTTTTGAAAACAATTTGCATTGCTACATATTGAAATATGAATTACATTGTATGAGATATAAAGCAAAGAACATAATATCATTTATAAAAATTTATACGTTTAAGAATACTTGGACTTCATTTTTATATAAAATCGAAATTGTAATGATACGTTTTAGGTGTTTATTTATGATACCATTTATAAGTAGGATTAAAAAAAACAACACATTAGTTATTTCAATGCATTCAATGAACCATTTTCCATTAAATTTTTTAATGGCTGTCATTTTATTTCCTTTTATTATTTGTTCCTATATAATTAATATATGATAATAAAACAACCATTTGAAATGTAAACCACTCAAATGGCTAAATTCCTAGTATTATTGAGCAAATATTATAAAGATTTACACAGGAGAGAAAATTAAACACGACAAAAAAAAACACACACACACACAATTATATTATATATATATATATGTGTGTGTATGTTTATTTGTTATTCATTTATTTATTAAACATAAACATCATACATGAGTACTGCATCAAGTTTGTATTTGAGATTTATATTTTCCTTTTTACAATATAAAGTTTTCCAAAAACAAATACATTTGAAATAAGGATTAATTAATTTGAAGACTTAAAAATAAACTGCATTATTTACAACCAGATTATTATTACAACAATATTATTACATATTTGAAATAAATTGAATATTTTCAATGAATCAATAAATGTTCTTAGACTAAATGCTTTGTTTTTAAAGAAAGCAGGGAATTAAGTCAAATTCTGCCTTCAATTTGCTCCATAACTAAGTGAAATTAAGCAGTTTAAGTGATTGTCGTTCATGTAATTAAGCTCAACTTCCAGAATTTGGTCTAATTTAATTCTTGTAGCTACAGTACTTAATCCATTAATATTGTATTGCAGCAAACGAAGATATTTGGAAGATCTTTTACTTTGTGGAGACTGTAACATATTTAACACACAGGGCCCTCTACCTAAGTCCTGTGCGCGTCCCTGATTTACCTGCGCGATGGACGATGCAGTGTGAGAATCAAATAAATGCGGTTGGTCCATGGCGAAGGGTAATATGCAGCTTCCCTTTATGTGAGGAACCACTTGGGCGGAAGACTGACTAAACCTCATGCCTGTTGGTCCACGAAAGGTACTTTATTTCCCTTCTATCACCTATTGGAAAACCAATAGAGTCATTCCCCGATCTGCCACCTGGGGACGCGCCCTGTAGGGGTTAGAGGCTCCCCCTGTGCAGGGGGTAAAGTCTTTCTTTACCTGTCCCTGCTTCTCCTGCCCATCTTCTGGACTACTGAGGCATTTCTTTGCGACAGTTGTATGAACAGCAAGACCTGGTGTGTGACGCTATTACGCGGAATGGTCAAATGGATTTGGTGCAGGCTTTCCTGCTCCAAGGGGATTGGAAACAACAACAAGCTCAACTTGGTTAGCGGAAGTGCCGTTTGTTTTGTCAAACGATCTCAAACTTCTGATGCAATTTTAGGTCTAGAACTCTTATCTGATTGGGACATTTTAGCTCAAAATTGAAGAAACAAAAATAATTTGGGTTAAATAAAAAATAATATAAAATTTCAAGGCTCTATGGCAGGGATGGAAAACCAGTGGCACGCGTGCCATCAATGGCATGCGACACAATATTTTTGGCACGTCATTGATCAAAATGGTTTGCATTTTCAAAATTTCTAAATTCACTATGAAGTATTACGAAAAAACGCGAGTTATCGGTTGCGGGGCGGCTGGCAGCACACATGTTTGTTAGTGTCTTGACTTAGTTGTGTAATAGACTACACCTGCTTATGATGTAAAGTTTGTCTCCGCATAGGATAGTCAATTTCATTGACTTGAAAATGACTCAAATTCAACTTGTATTCTACAAACAGAACATCTTACAATCCTGATATAAATTATTTGTTATCCAATCAGTAAGAACAAAAGTAACACTAATGTTACTTTAATTTGAATTACACGTATAACTAAAACATTTATAACTAAACAGTGCAAAAGGTATGTTTTCGTAGTAATTGTGATATTGGTATTTTATTATTTTCCCAATAATCACTAGTCAAAATTATTTGATGGCACGTCCATACCCCATTAAACACTTTTTTTGGAAAAAATAGCACGTTGATCCATAAAAGTTCTCCACCCCTGCTCTATGATAAACTGAAAAAAGCCTTAAAGAACTGAATACACTTATACCTTTTCAAAACTGAAAGTCTGGGAACAATGCATTTACAGTGTGTAAAGGCATAAAACAAAAACTTATGATACCCGTACAGCTCTAATTTTTAATCTGTTATTTTCCCATGTATGTTTTACATTAAAATACTATTTTAAAATTAAATATGAATGGAAATACATTTTTAATTCAAAAAATATACTTTTGTATAATATTGATAGCATTTGTTACGACGACAGTTTATATATATATATTAAGCTTCATCTTAACATAATATTTCCATATTAGTTTTGAAACACAAAGCATTTATGTTAAAAAAAAATAATATAGTTATACTAACTTATTCTAAAAATAGACATGTTAAATCATGAAAGTTATTTTTTTTTTCAATTTTAAATCGGACAGTTTAAGATGTTTTAGCTCTTGTTGTATGAATCTAAAATACTAAAATATAGTACTACATTATGTTTACTATAATGCAGTTTGGTACATCATAGAAATATTCAGCTCTATATGCAAATTTAAATTCTGAATACTGGTATTTGGAACTCTAATTGTAGTATCAGATGAGGACAGATTATTAGATACATCAATTTCAATATTATTCCATCTCTACGAACAATAGATCTCTCTCAGTATTATTCCATCTCTACGAATAATACATCTCTCTCAGTATTATTCCATTTCCCAAAGCAACCTGTGAATGTTTTGGTCATAACATTTCCTCAACAGTAAAAATTAATAATAAAGCTTCTAAATTACATAAACTATTTTTTAAAGCAAAAATTGACCTCGAAATTAATTTTAGTTTATTAATTATAAGAATTCAAAAACATCAAAGCATAATCATGCAGAAATGATTTTAGTAATGAAAATTAAAATTAATAAAATTTCACAATAAAAGAGATGATTGTGCTCAAAAATATTTTTAATTGGTTCAGTTTAAGAGAGTAAAAATACTTTGAAACGAAGCGGAAACCAAAACTATAGCTGAAAAAACTTAAAAGATCTTACACAAACTACTTTTTTAACAAATGTGAAATTTAGTGGCGAGCTACTCAATCATACGAGCCACAAAAAATGCAACAATACATTTTTTCGGTAATTATGAAATTTTTAGGGTACTGTATAGTCTTAATGAAGAACTTATAAATTTCGATAAAATGTGTTTATAATCCATAAGGAAAAAAATATTTGCTTTTTTTTTAAATAGATTTTATCGTTATTCTAACAACTGAAATCATAAATAGAATCTCAAGTTAAAAAAAAAAAATCAATGCGAACTGTAACAATTTTACATTCTCATCTTCAATGATATTTTTAAAAGATATGATTATCTTTTGATTAAAAAGAAATTAACTATCTTACTATTATCCGATTATTACAAACTTTCACATGTAGTATATAACCTCTCAAGCAAAATGAATTTAAAATTCTATTATAAAAGAGCGTTTCTTCTGTAATTTTAATATTAATCGCTAACTGTTAATATACAGTAAAAATTATGTTAAACAAGTAACAATGATAAATATTCTCGAGTCGGGGGGGGGGGGAGTTCTTGAGCGATAAATTAATAAAATAAATACGTCAGTAAAGAAAATCTTAGAACTCAACGGTCAGTATTCAATTATATTCTCATAGTTGGAAGGCGAGAAGTACAATTTCAAAATACAGCAACAGTATGCTACTTTTAGCCAACGAATGTGATTGCAAAAAGAAGCTTGTAGCCATTTCGTTTATATGGAATTATTCGGCGGAATGATATCACTAGAAAGCTGAGGTTCACTAATTAATATCAATATTAGATGATAGAAAAATAGGGTTCAACTGGCCTAAGAGCGTTGTCCAATTTACAGCAGGTTCTTCCATGCAACTCATTTTACTTCCAATGCATTACAGAACTGAACTATCATGGTTCGCTTTTACAGAGTGGTCTTTGTAAGTCATCCTACTTTAAACTTAGAACATTGGTAGAATCTTCTTAAGAGTTTTCGTACATATAAATCAAAAATTTCAACGGATAAACTGTGCACAGTATTCATTGATAAATTCTGCTTCAATCGACGAGCATTAGATATGTATATACAGAGAAGGAACAGTCTCTATTAGACTTTACTTTACAGAGGAACACAATTACTACTCTTAGCGTGATGACACCTCCAGTAAATTGTGCTTATTACTGTACAAGTTCAAAAACTCGTTTCTAGTATGCTACGGCTTATTGCTTTCTCTGCATTTTAGGTAACATATATCGTTGCTGTTGTCTTGTTCTTCCCGTATGGGAGGAATGAAAATTGCCAGAGGCTGGTTGGGCTTCTTTACGATAGATGGTCACACCACCTATCTCCACCTCCACAATTTAGACATGAAACTGGAAATGAGGGAAGTATTCTCCAGCCCCCTGCAAGTGTATAAGCTCTCAAGTCTATTGAATTTAAAATTCTGTTATAAGACAGTGTTTATTATTGTAAATATAATATAAGCTCTCTCTCTCTCTGGGAACTCTTAATACACAGTAAAAGTTATATTAAACAAAGAACAATAATAACTCTATTTGAGTCGGGTTGGAGGTAGTTCTCAGGAGATGAATTAAGAAAATTAATACGACATTGAAGAAAGTCATATAAGACAATTGTCCGCTTTCAATTATATTCTCACAGTAGGGATGCGTGAAGTACACTTTCAAAATAAAACAATATTATGCTTTTCCAATTAATGTGGTTGTAAAAAAGGGCTCGTAGCATTTTCGGTTGCAAGGACTTATTGGGCGGAATCATATCACTGGAAAGCAGATGTTCAATAATTGATATCAATATTAGATGATAGGCCAATATGGTTCACCTTCCCTAAGGGCATTGATTTACTGCAGATTCTTCCATGTAGCTCGTTTGAACTTCCAATGCATCACAACACTGGGCATTTGCGGTAGGCTTTTACAGAGCTGTCTTTTTAACCCGGTACTTTTTCCGCAGGGTATGTCATACCCATCGTCTAACTTTTTCAACTATCCTTCTAAACGTTTTTTTGAAAATGGATAGTTTCCCATGTAGCTGAATTTAAGGTCATATCCTATTAGAGGTCTTAGCTTGTAGGCGAATTATAAATGTATATTTTTGGATAATGTCTCTTTGGGTATGCCATGCCCTGAGCGTGAATCACCTTTACTGTTCTGGATGCATGCGCACGTTATAAATCTTCCTTAAGCTATAGCGTATAATTGTAGTTATAATGAAGAAATGTGATATTTTTAAATAATTTAATGGATACAGTATTTTAAAATATATAGTTCAGCAGTATTTTCGGATGAAGAAATTTTCTTCGTTGTTATGATAAGGAAGAATCAAATGATGAAGAGTATAACAGCAAGTGTGATTGCTACACTGGAATCGATCCATATTTAGAAAAGGAAGACACTATTAAAAATGAATGTTTTATATGTAAGGACACAAAAAGCATTTGGAAAGAATATAATTTTAAAGGAGACAACTGTTAAGCATCTTATCCACTTTCAAATTAACTTTTGAAAAAAACCACTATTGCTGGAACAATAAGAAAAATAAAAAAATAAAAAGAAATTCCAAAAATTCTAAATTTAAAGAATAGAGAAGTTTACTCTTATATGTTTAGTTTTAAAAATATAGAGTTTAAAAAAAAATTAAGATCCAATTGCACTCACTCAATACGAGATTAAATGAGTGTATAAGCAAGTTACTGAATGCCTTTATAAAAATAACAGAGCAACTAATTTACGTGTGAAAAGTGTAACAAACATATTGCATGTTTCCTACTTTTCTACTTTTTTAACTTTTGTACACATATTTTACAACAAAAACAAAATTTAAACACCCTTGGGTATCTGATACCCTGCGCGAGAACTTTCCATCGTTTTCTTTTGCCCGAGTGATGCCGGGTAAAGTCATCCCCTTTCAAACTTAGAACATTGGCAGAATCTTCTTGAGAAGTTTCGTAGTTAATCATCAACGCCTTCCGCAAATAAATTATGCATATTACTCAGTGATAAATTCCATTTCAATCTACGAGAATTGGATCTGTATGTAAAGAAAAGGAAAACAAGTCTCTGTTAGACTTTTTTTACAGAGAAACACAGCCAGTACTCTTAGCATGATGACACTTCCAGTAAACTGGGCTTATTACTATACATGTCGAAAAACTCGTTCATTATATGTTACAGCTAATTGTCTTCTCTACATTTTATGTGACATATGTGGTTGCTGTTGTAGTCTCCTTCTTAGAGAAAAGGAATGAAAGTTGCAAGAGCCTGAGACAGGTTTGACTTCTTTACGATAGATTGTGACACCTAACTCCACCTCAAAATTTAGGCATGGAACTGGAGGGGAGGAAAATATTCTCCTGCCCCCTTCAACCCCATCAACTTCACCACCCACTAAACTTTCGGTCCCACTGATTTAACGAGAATGTACTCCTTTTGTTCATGGAGGGTATTTTGTGGCATTGGGCATCGAACCCAGGCCTAAAGTCCGATCTTTTGACCACTAGGCTATCCACGAGTTCCAATAGTTTTCTGGATTGCCTTCATGCGTTTGATATTCTGCTTTGCTTGCAATTGAAAGAGTACAAAAACCTTTGTCAATGGGGCATGAATGGAATATTTTATGCAAATAGATTTGCGCACCATAAAACATAGTAGATCGAAAGCAACAGCCTATGTTACGTGGAGGAATGGTGCGATGGGATTAGGAGTTCTGTTTTTTTCTTACATCAAACGTTTAGAATTATTAATTACAGCTAGAAGGCTGGGGTCTCTAGTTAATATTTTTAAAACTTCAATATGCAATCTCTAGCCATTAAGGAGTTCACTTATACTGAAAGTAATCATTTCAATTATAAAAAGAGTTCTCAAAAGTTGCCAAAAAATGTTACCATGAGCAGAGCTTACATATAATGTATTTTACTCACCCTGTCTCAACGTGCAAATCCTTATGAGTTTTGAATTGCTTCTGATAATGTTTCAGAAGGAATTATTTCCTCCGAATAATTTTGCTGCTTCCACTTATTTTAGAGTATTTTCTAATATTGCGCGTTTAAGCTAAATGTGCATGTGTTAAATCATGGGATTATTTTATGCTTTAAAATTGGCAACTTTTCGATTGACAGTGAATGCCTTTTATTTGGTTTACAAACTGTATGAACAGACGAAGAAGCCGAGAAAATCCATCTCCATATGCTTGCATGTCAACGACAACCCTTTCATTGAGCATGTGGTGGAACATCCCGATTGATCTTGGAAGTTCATTCAATTACTCACATTTAAAATAATATTTGAGAACTAAAATAGTCCTTATTAAATTATCAATTTTTGATCGACAAACCAAGAACATTGAATGTTAATTTGTCGGTCATTAAAAGAAGCACTGCAAATTAACACAGAAATATTTCTCAAGAATATCCCTGACGAGGAGCTATGCTTTTGGTATTACAACTCAAAACCACTCAAGAATAAGGTAAATGAAAAACGTCATTGACAATTTGCTGTCAAAAATTTAGTCTAGGGAATTTAATGTTAACGCGATGCTGCTTTGAAAAATATTTTTAAAGGGGATAATGCATTCAGATTTAATTCGGCTAGATCAGACTGTTCAATAAATTCTCTAATTAGGGACAGAGAAAATTATATAACACTTACATTAAAAGATGCCCAATATGTGGAAAAAATGGCTTCGTGTATTTCTATTATAACAAAGGCCCTACTCATACAACCATTTCGTTGCTACAATTTTCAGCCAAAGACAACGGGAATCCTTCTCCCACTCGTTTTCTATAATCGATCCTAATTTTTTATTTCAGACCTTGACCAGGGGAATCAAATAACACCGATTATATCTTCTTCATGAAGTTTAGTAATTTTCGAAAGATTATACTTAAAGTAAATTACTGTTTTAAAAAAATTTTTTTAAAGTCATACATAAGAAAAGACTTAAGAAAAAAATCCATGTATATTGATGATCTAAAACAGAAAGAATGTTTAAGAATAAATTTGAATAGCATAATTGAAAATCATATTAAAAATATAAAAAAATTCTTTTTTTAAAAAAAAATAATTTATATTTCATTCTGAAATTATATTAGTCTTACAATTTAGCTAACAGTTGTTTTTGATTATTCATTTCATTTAACTATTAGGAATGAAGTATTAGCGTTTGAATGTTAACACATAGTTAAATGTAACAAATATCAATAATTTGGTATAAAATTTCATTTTCAGTCTTATGCCATGTAAAAAAAGAATGAGTTTACTCAATTCATTAGACAAGCAATTTCAATTTAATTCATGCTATTCAACTGTAAATAAAAATCCAAACAAATATATTATCTCTCAGAAATTGAGCTTTTGAAACTAAGTTTTCGTGCAAGCTAGGTATAAACGATGACCTGAATGCAATGAACATTTTTTCCAAAGTATATACTGCGGAAACAATTAGTTTTAATGAACATAGTTTACAACAGATTGTTTTCATTAGTAGCAAATTAATTCTTTCTGGAAGAAATTCAAGTACAAGACACGCTTTATCCTGAAATAACTTTTTCACCACACTTGAACATATCATTTATCTTTTAATTCTTCTTTTCTAGATTCATTTTTAATTATTATGAAGCAGAATTAGAATGATTAATTTTGAAAAAAATTGCACTCATAACTGACTTACCAAATGTAATTTATTACAACTCACAAAAGCTCTCGATTTTAAAACTTCCCGCTTGATTTAAAAAGTGGAATTATTCATTTAAAGAACAAAGGACCTCTTATTTCACTTAATATTTCCACTATTGTATTGAAATATTTTCTTGAATTCCGGAAATGGAGCGCTTTCTTTTGTTTATGTCATTAGCCTTAGATTGTGAATTTGATAGGATAAACATGAATTGGGTACAGAAAAAAATATTTTCATTTGTTTAAAAGTGCTTGTCTGCTAATGTTTTTAAATAATAACTCTTAAAATCTTCTTAGAGAAATTCAGACACAGTAAATTAGGAGTCTTCTTCCCATGTACCCTTGAAGCCATTTTAGTTTCCTCTCATTTGAATTTGGGGCAATTTCAAAACAAAAATTGCTTTTTCTGCATTTTATCGTAAAAAAACTCCATTTTTCCTGTTTTTCTGATATGTTTGATGTCCATTTGAGATATAAGTTTCTGAAAATGACGAATTTATTAAAACTTTCAATGAGTTTTACATGATGTTACTTATTAGAAATCTCTGACTCTTGCATAAAATCTCAGGAACTTTCTGAAAAAAGGGGGACTCATCTTATATAGGTTTGCAAAGTACTCTAATTCGAAGCTGATATCATATATATATATATATATATATTATATATTGAAGTAGTATTGTCCGGTGTATGTGATTATATATATACCATTTTTGATAAAAACGACGTCTTCAGAATAGCTTTACCTCCTTTATTATGAGCACACATCAGCAGATTAAAGCACAATTATGTTACAAGTTCACATTGAATAGACAGTGGCATTTTGGAGGACACAATACAAAGACAAAGAAAGCAGCAAGTATTTACAATTTTACATTATGGCGGCAAGCAGAGAAAAAGAGAGCGCTTACATCAGATATTTGTGTTTATATACCAGCAGTGCACAAGCGCGTGACTATTACGTAATAGTAGTTCTGATTGGCTAGAATGCGTGGGATAGCGATTTCGGCTTAGCCGATTACGATTAAGATTACAATGTTTATTTTTAAACCAAATAATTAAAGAATTAAAGAGTATTTATAGATCATTAAAAAGAATTAATTAAAAGTATGTTAGAGGGAATTATTACACACACACACACGCACACACACACACATATATATCTATATATATATATATATATATGTATATAATTATATTATATACATTTTGTTCGTTAATCCGGGGTTATTCGTTACTTTGGAGCATAGAAAAAACATCAATTTTTGGCCCTTACCATTTGGAAGTATTATAAGGAACTACACGAAAAATGTTCATATTTTGAAATCACACACACTTAATACGATAATTAATTGGAAATTTTTAAGTACTGTCTAATAGAAGTTTGAAAATCTGTTTGATTCCTGACTCAAAATATTTCGTTTTCAACGTCATGCATATTATATAATTTACAATTTGCTGCTTAAGAGAGAGGTTTGTTTCTGCAGTTTCAAAACAACGTAAATATTAGGAAATGTAGGTTTTAATAAGAATTTCATTTTCAATTTCTACGATAGAATCTCTCGTCATTTGTTTCGACAAATCAATAATTTCATCATCTTCAGTTGAGCAGATAGGCAGTTCGTGATCAAATGCATCATAATCGTTAAAATCATAAAATATTCTCTGCTTTGAGGATTGAGATTTCCTTTCCTACTCAAGACTCACAAGATAGGTTACACTCATGAATCATCTGCATCTGTAAAGTCTAACAATGGTCTTGAATCTTTTCTGTTGTAAATTGCTACTAAAACACAAATGAGTTTTCTGTTCCGGACAAAAAGGCTACGTCATTTGAAAAGAAGAAAAAAACCTTTAATTTTTTTTAATAAAAGCTAACAAAAATATCTTTTTTCAGCTTCTCAAATAATTCGTTAATTCGAGGTTTTGTATTCGTGAAATAAGGGTTTTCCCTTCATTTTGGCTGTGGAAATAGAAAAATTCGTTAAATCGGGATCCCGTTGTATATATATATATTAACACCATCTCTTCTCCTAGGATCAGTTGTAGTCGTGGGAAGAAAACCTCCCGATTGTGTGTGTCATATAAATTTCTTTATTACAATATTTTTTTGACAGTTGTTTGGCCCACGGATTACTGTGAATTTTTGATGTAGACCGCGTATTTTATTGAATTTATAATTTTGGCCTTCAAGCGTGATAGTCTAAAGACCCCTACACTAAATTTATCGAAGTAATAGATATTATAATAATACGAATACAATTTTATTTTTAAAAGGTTTTTAATTTTTAAGCATGGGAGACATTATTTTTATGAATATATTAAAACTTTTCATTGATTGAAATTCTATATTGTTTCTGTTTAGTGAAACCGAAAATTCTAACATACTTCCTTTAAGTATCAAAGCAAAATAAACGGAAATTAGTAAATGTGATAAAATAATTTTGTATTTCATATTTGAATAAAAATATCCAAAAAAAAAAAAAAAAATTTTGAAACAATTTTTTAAATAAATAAAAAAAAATATATTTTTTTTATTTTAAAAAAAAAATACAAAAAAAAAAAAAAAACGTTTGGAATAATTTTTTCCTAAGATATAAAATCTAAGATGTATTTTATTTTCAAAATTCAGTCTTATTTGCATTAATATATATACAGTACAATAAAATAATATTGAAAAAAGGTTCTAAAACCTACAATACCGAAGTAGAAAGAGATTGGAGTTCATGACACACAACAAATGTAGATACAAAAAAAGTCTTTGGACTAAACTGGAGACCCATTATGATTTCATAAGCTATCGCTGAATTAGGTCCGAGAATTAGGGTTAAGCAATGCTTTATATATCCACCTTTCACGTACAGCAGAAATATTCGACATAATAGAAAAAAAGAAAAATAGAGCCATGTTGAAAAGTTAAGCCTTTTTGTAATATATATATACATATATAAACTTTTATCTCATGATTTCTCTAAGTGAATCAACTATCATATCTCGAAATAATTGAAAACAGTTAGAACTGAAAATAACTGTTTCTTACAGTTTTCCTTTTTTAGCTTCTTAAATATTGGGTTGGAGGGAAAGTTCTGTCGTATTTTAAATAGGCAGGTGATTTTTGTTGTAAATAAAAAAAACATCTGGCTAGTGAGTCATTCGGATTTTTTTTGTTTTTTTTTGTTTTTTTTAAATGCTGTATAATATAAAAAGAGTCATTTTTTACCGTTCATCATTTACTTGTAATATTTAAAGTGAAAAACGTGTCAGTAGATAAAGTGCATTTACGACACTGCATTTTGTATGAATTCCAAAAAGGAAGCAACCAATCGGTTGCATGTAAAAATTTATGTGCGGTATTTGGAAAAGATATTGTAAATGTTCGTACATGTCAAAGATGGTTTAGCAAATTTCGTTCCGGTGAACTGAGCCTCCAAGAAAGTAATCGATCTGGATGACCATCCAAGATCGATAATGATATTTTGCGATCCATGTTGGAAAATAATCTACATTTAAGAACTCAAGAAATTGCAGAAGAGTTTGGCATTCATCATACAACTGTTGGAGATCACATTAAATCTCTTGGGTTTGTGTTAATGCAAAGTGCCTGGGTTCCACATGAACTAACGGAAAAGAATTTGTCTGATCATGTAAGAATGTGTTCATCACATCTGATTAGACACAATGTGGAGCCGTTTTTGAACAAGCTGATTACTGGAAATGAAAAGTGTATTCTTTACGAGAATATTAAGAGAAAAAAAACTTACTGCAAACCAGGAACATCATCAGCAACAGTTGCAAAACCAAGTATCCATCAAAGAAAAGTACTGCTTTGTTTGTGGTGGGACAGGAAACGTCCATTGTACTACGAGTTGCTAAAATTGGGGAAAACCATCAACGCGGATCTCTACTTCTATCAACTGGGAAAAAATGAATGCAGCTATCAAAGAAAAAAGGCCAGCATTAGCGTCCAGAAAAGGAATAGTGTTCCACCACGGTAACGCTCGACCACATACTGCAATGGTGACACAACAAAAACTGAATACGTTAAGATGGGAAGTCCTTGGTCATCCACCGTATTCACCTGACATTGCACCATCTGATAATTACCTGTTCAGATCTCTGAAAAATTATCTAACGGAAAAAAATTCAAGTCTTTTGAAAGTGTTTCAAAGGCAGTTGCTGACTATTTTAACTCCAAGGACGAGAACTTCTACAAAATAGGAATTCATGTGTTACCTGAAAGAGGGCAACAAGTTGTAACAAATAATGGAGCATATATAATTGATTAATATTAAACACATATTTCTATAAATGCATTCTAATGTTTTCTTTAAAATACGACAGAACTTTCCCTCCAACCCGATACATTGGAAGTAAATAATTCATAGGAGACAACTATAACTATCAGACAAAAAGTGGATTCACTTCTTACATATTCACTTCTTAATATATATACTATACCGAAATAAGTCAAATTAATATTTGTAAAATAATCAACTTGACATGATTTGTACAGTTATATGTTAGTGTTTATTTTAACTACACATCTTTTACCAGAAATGCAACTTTCATATTTACAAGGATAGGACACGACATAGTAAATTCATTTTGGGATGAAAATTAATGTAATAATATTACACCTTTTGGGTGTTCAATACTCAATGTAATAGCGTCGAAATAATAGTCAATTCTGAAAAAATAACCTTGGCAATTTTATACTTGGCATATATATGACTAAGGAAGCCCAGTGGCTAAGTGGTAGTATGTAGTGCCTCCACACCACAGATCAGAGTTACAAATACCGGGTTGGACAAGTCGACTCAGCCTTTTATCCCTTCAATGGGTCAATAAATGAGTACCAAGCTTTGTTGGGAGCTAAACACTGGGGGTTCACCTCAGATGGACCACCTGCTCATGCACTATAATGCCGAAGGTCATGAAACCTGGGATGGGTACAGTATGCATTGGCCCATATGGGTTGTTGCGCAGCTTAGTTTAGTTTATATATGAGTAAAAATCAAGATCCAGCAACGGAGTGGCTCGGACGTTATTGACCGTGAATAACGTCTTACAGTACATTCGCTTAGTAATGGTAGAGTACAGTAGGTTTTGTTTCTCATGGGTTGTTTCGTCGTTGAGTTTAGTTTAATTATTTTTGCGGTTAATTACATTTATTTTGAAAATATATATATACAGTATTAAAAGTTTTTTTTTTAGGTATAATTATTTGTATTTTGAAAAGCAAAATATAGTTTTTTTATTTCACTACAATTACATACAATTTCAATTAATAGACCCTTTTTAAATAAACAACTTATATTAAACCAATTTCATTCTCACGCAAAGTTATTTATTTATTAAAATTGTTCACACATTTTATTTTCCGCAATTATATCTGAAAAGTGTTTTTATATGGATATCTATAGCCAAAGGTTTTAACTGATGCTATGTAAAAGAAAATCATTATTTTATACGAGAATGCAGAATATTGAATGCAAGTGAAATACACTGTTCATATTTGATTGCACTGAAAGTTAAAAAAATAATCATGGCACAGCTTTCATCTTAAGACTGGGTGTTGCCATAATTTTTAAAGAAAAAAAACTTATCCTAATTTTAGTCCAATGGAAAAGTAAAACAAATTTTAATTAAAATTGAAATAACAGCACCCAATTTAAAACAGTATTTAAATAATTGAAAAACACTTTTCAGCACATTCCATTCCTTTTTGTGCACACACAAAATAAATCTAATGAATTTGACTAATTAAAAATAACTCTAAAGCTTTAAATCAATTCACACAAGAACAATTGAAATTGCCAAAGCCTCAGTTGTTCGTTTAAGCGCTCTCAAACATAAGTCAACACAATTAGTTTGCTTGACGATTCACAGTGCCCTTAATTAATTTTCTCTTTTTCTTGGATGACCAGACATGGAACAGTTCAATCAATATCAGCCCGAACATATGAGATATTACCAAGCAGGACAAGGTTAACAAATATTGTGAGATGTGCAGTAATATCCGTTTAGTTGTTCTGACTATTGTACCAACGGAATATAATCCGGAACGAATCGTAAATTTGGTATTTATTGAGTTATGTGCAAAGAATTTGCTGGTAGATGTGAGGTTCCATCTTAGTTTGTAATGTTTAAGGAAGCTGGATATATTTCCATGGGGATGAATCTGATATTTTCCAATTGATTTATTAATAAAGTTTCCAGGTAATATTGAATTTTATCAAACTATATGTAAATATTATGGAATAAATAGTTAATGAACGTGGAATTTCACGATTATTTTTTTAGAATTCTGGGATTGAGAGTAATGTTTTGTTCTTCATCTAAATGAGATTAACTTTGTCGTAACATTGTTTTAAATATTCTAAAAAAATGTAAAAGTTATTAGTTTTTTTTCTCAAAAATAAAGAAATAAATAAAATAAAGATTGCCCATGCGTAATACTATGTTAAATTCTTTTCAGTTGAAATGCTAAAATAGTTTACCTGTTTCTGAGTTTTAAACTAATAAACTGCAAAAATAAATGTTGGAGACATTTAATTTCTAATTCCGAATAACATCAAAATTTTGTAAGTTTGAAAATTCACTTTTATATGACCAGACTTTTTTGTTTATATGGCTCCTTTCAAAATCTTGATATAACTTCTTGTTAAAAGAAGTCCTAAGTCAACTAACTTAATGCAGATTACTGTAAGAGATGCCTGTTATTCACGATTATATTTTTGTAAAAAATAAATAAATCCTAATACTTTATTTGTAATAGTATTCCGGGGTAAATTTAAAAGTTTAAAATACAGATTCAAAAGCACCAAGACTCATATTAAGTAAAATTCATACATTTTTCCAATTAAGGGGATGGTGGACCTTCACAATGTCGAATGTTGGTCAAAATTCCAATTTTGATTTTTTATACTAATAATATTCCTTATAATTCATAAAATGATTCTGTCAAGTATTTTGTCATTTTGATTAATAATTACTGAATTATCATTTTTAGTTTACTCAAATAAATGTTTAAAATATATATACTTTTTATTAATTCGTAAATTTTTCATTTTCTTTGTTACGTAAAATGCTCTTTGCGTTTCAAATTACGTCATATCTCTTTGAATTTTTCACAACTTATAAAAGATGATATAATTCACAAAATCGTGCATTAATTTTTTTAATAAATTTAACGGATAACATTTTGTGTGGTTTTGAATACCTTGACTGTGTGATAATAGGTGAAATACATCAGATAATACAGAATTTTTTCTTTTTTCATCAAATTTTATTCTGAATTCAAAATCCATGCACAGATATATTTTGTTGTAATTCATCTATATATAAAACAAAAATTATGAACATATCTCAAAAACTAATGCGCAAGGATCATTTTTAAAAATGGTTTAAAAAATTAAATTTTTTTTTTAAATAAATCAGTTTATATAAGAGTTTTTTTTTTTAAAAAATATATTCAAATTGTGAAATATAATAATCATTTACTATATTAACTCGTGTTTCAGCTAATTAAGTTAACAATTTAAGAAATTAGTTTTAAAGGTCCACTGCCCCCTTAAAAGGAAAGGTATAAAACTGAAAACTTAGAAGGAGATTATTCCATTTTAGCAGTTTCCTTCACAAATGAATGCTTATTATCTTATATTTTATATAATATAATGTACATATTTAGTTTTATATAATGTACATATATTTGATTCATATTTTCAACTTCTTCAAGTTAAAGTGATGCCCATTTTGTATTTAATAAATTCAGTGTTTCACTATGCACATTTAATCAAATTTATGGTAATTAAATAAATAATTGTTTAAGTACAAGTCTGTAAAACTGAGTAAGTACTGTATTTTTAAGTAGTAAAATCAATATATGATTGTCCTTTGACTTTTTGAATGAATCATGTATTTACTTCCTGTTAGTGCAACGTTTGCTTTAACTGAAACCAAAATTTATTTATAACATTTTATGCTTTAATTATAAAGCTGAAAATTTAAAAATGATAATCATTCTAAGTTCATGGTAATATATAAGATGGCTGTTTTTATGTCTGTATAAGTTGTTGACAAAAATGAAATGTATTTTACAGATATGTATTTATTACATATCCTAAACACACAAAAATATTTACAAAATGATTTACATAGTTGTATATGTAGACACAAATAAAAAAAAAAAAAAGATAAAATGATACAATTTGATTGTAAAATAAAAAAAATTAAAATAACTATTAAATTAAAATACTTTGGTTAAAAGTAAACAAAAACAAGAAAAAAAAATGCTTAAAAAAATTAATACGAATTTTTTTTACATCAAAGGTATTTTTAAATTTACAATTTATTCTTTTTTTTTAAGGGATTTTTTAAAAATTACAAATTATTCGTTTTGTTTTAAAAGATATTTTAAAATTTACAATTTATTATTTTTGTTTAAAGTAATATTAATTAATTTTCAATTTATTATTTTTGTTTAAAGGAATATTAATTAATTTACAATTTATTCTGTTTGTTTTAAGAAATTATTATTAATTTAAGCATTTTTATTTTACAATTTAGTATTTTTGTTTTAAAGAATATTTTTAATTTACGAATCCTGCTTTCATAGATGTGTTTTACTGGGCTACGGGAGACTAAATTAATTCTTGTTATTTGATTGTAAGATGTTTCTGTTCTTCACTACACAGGAGGTACAATTTAGACTTAAATGACTTGTTCCAGAGTTTTGATGAACAAAAATTTGGAGGTTGGTCTTCTATTTCTTTTTGTATCTGGTCTGTGAGTCGTTGTAAACTGTCTATTGCTACTTTTAAATCTGGCTACATCAAGAAAGATAATTTTGTATAAGAGGTAATTTGGATTCGTCTAACTTTCTGTTTTGTTGTAATATGTTGTTTATTTTCAATTTGCGGCTATTTTCTTCTTAATTCTGAGTAATTCGTTCTGGATCATATTCTGTAATAGTATGTCTAAATTGGTTAAATGTTTTCTTTCTTCTTGTAATTTAGTGTCTTTCTGTGTGTGGTGGCCTTTTGCCTCTGGATCCAAGTCTCCCGAATGTTTTTCATGATTTTGTTGTTGTTTTTCTGGAATCCATCAAGAAGCATAACTAGAGGTGGCAAGAGCAGAATGTCCCAGTAACTAAAAAAAAGAATGGAACGAAAACCACACCCATAGAAGCAGGATTATTTTATTGAGGGCTTCTTGGTTCATTTTGCTAGGGGGACGTATTGCTTGAAAAAAATTGGAAATAATACTAAAAGTAAGTTCTAAAGAAAAAAATTTTTGAAGCTGAAATCCAATATTATTGGAGAGATAGGATTTTCAATAAAAAATTTGAATATTATTGTTGAGATTAGGTAGATGAAGATTTAAAAATTTTGAATACTATCGTACTTTAAGAGATTTAAATTTAAAGAAGAATCGAAATATTGTCGTAGATTGTAAAGATGATGATTTAAAAAAGATTATCGTTCATGGTACAGACGAAAATTTAAAGAAAAAATCGAATTATATCGTTTAATGGGAAGAGGGAAGAAATAAACCAAACGTACAATTCAAATGTAAATTACATTCTGAAGTTTAACAGATGTTGGAAGTTGAACAATACTCAGTTTTAAACAATACCGAGTGACAATAATATCTGAGTGTAAAATATTTCTCTAATGACTAATTCTTCATTGTTGAATTGATAACAATATACAAATTAGTAACTATTTTACTACCGAATCTTGAATTTCGTTATCTGAAAAGACCGTTGGAACTGCTGAATTTCGCTGCACGTCAAAAAAAGTTAAGATACTTATAGAGTTATAGATCTACTATTTATTCATATACATATTTATACTCTTCAAGATGCTTAATATGATTATTATTTATTGTTTTGAATTAATCATCTGAAACATAAATAGTGTTAGTTAGATTTAATGCAGAAATAAAGGGAGAAGGGGACTTATAAAAGAAATCACAGTTTTTGGATTAAGTACTTCTCTGACCGTGTTAAATTACCTATTACCTAATTATTGAAATATTACTACATGATCACGCAAAAATATTTGTATAATTTTACTAACTGATGTCTGATTTTTCATCACAACCACACACAGGCATATTAATAATACATTATTTACATAATTGCATATTCAATCTACAATAATCAATAACACAGTATTTTATTTCTAAACTTTGATGAATTGATATCTTTTGAAGTATGTGTTTTCTTTAACTTAATCTATTAATATAGTAATGAATGTATTACAGGTCACATGATACGATCCTTATTACAATAATTGGTCTGAAAATTATTTGATAATTATTTACTTCTCGTATTTATAGTATTTTTACTGAATGCTTAAGAATGAATTTGCTATATATTTTTACTTATTGAATTGTCCCATTTTACGCAAAGGGACTGTTTCTTAAGGAAAAAAAAACGAAAGAAAAAACTACATGCATTTTATACAAAAAGCAATTATTAAACTTTCATTAAGCAATTATTAACTTATAACATTCACGCGCGCGATAGTGACTGTATTCTCAAAAATATTTCATATAAGAAAAGCACAATGGGGATGGAAAAGAATGAGATTTCCTTATAATTTCACATCTCAATTGTATGTATATGCATATATATTCGCAAAAATAAGTATATTTAAGCTTTTTTCCACTTACACTATACTCATTATGAAGCCAGTTTTATTTTGTGTATTGTATGTGTGTTTTCTTGGGTAATACTACCCTCAATGACTCAGAACGCACTTAGAGAACACCTTTCTCATTTCTCCCGTAGAGTCTTTGATTTTTGTTTGAGATTTTCCCATTATGTTGCAGAACAGCAGATGAAAAGGATTACATTATTTTTATTACACTCACTTCCAAAAGTTAAGCACAAAGATGTAAAATGCAAAAAAATCAACAAATACTGCTTTGATTGACACAAAATTTGGCAGTAAAGTAGCATATATATTTATACATAAAACAAAATCAATAAATTATATACAGAAATGAAAACAATATTAAATTTTTGTAAGTTATCAGATAATGTCATACTGGAGACTTAAGCAGACTTATGTATAAAGTGAAAATAAACAGCATAAAATGAAAAAAAAAGGACATTAATAGGGTATGTGATCCCCCCTCATATGTATGCAAAGTTCACACCTTCTGACCATACTTTCAATTAGGTGGTCAACCACCGCAGAATTAAGCAATCGCCATTCTTCGTATAGAGCAGTTTCCAGCTCAATAAGAGTGGCTGGAGGTGGGAAACGTAAACATACAGCACGGACGAGAGCATCCCAAAGATTTTGAAGGGGATTAAGGCCAGGCGAATATGATGGCCACGCCATACGCGCAATCCCTTCACTCTCCAGGTAGTCATCGACGATGTCAGCTCTAAGGGGACGTGCGTTATCGTCCATTAGAACAAAAGTAGAACCAACTGCTACAGCGTGCAATCTCACAATGGGTTCTAGGACTTCCTCTCGATACCGGACATATGTCACAGAATCCCGTTTAAAGAAGTGGAGGTTGGTGCGTTATCCGAATGAAATCCCTGCCCATACTGTAATGCTTCCACCTCGGAATGCGTGATGTTCTGTGATGTTTTGGGGCTGTTTGCGTTTTCCTCTTTTATGTCATATCCTTATACGCTTGTCATCTGGCTCCAGAGCAAATCTTGACTCTTCAGTAAACATGGCATTGCCCCAGTCAGACACAGTACAATTGCCATGTTACCGGCACCACTTTAATCGTGCCCCTCTTGATTGGACGGATAGAGGAACACAAACTCGAGGAACCCTAGCATACATTCCATTCATATGTAATCTTCGGCGTACAGTAGCTGCAAATATAGCCTTACCAATGGACGCTGTAACCATAGATGTCACACGTGTGGAGGTCGCTTTGCGATTCCTCTTGGCTACAATAGCAATATATCGATCTTTCGCGGGGGTTGTAACCCTTGGGCGGCCACCCACGGGCCTTCAGACAACTGTCTGTGTGGTTTGGAATTGTTTCCATAAACGTGAAATTACAGAATGATGAACGCCGAAGAAAAGAGCAGCATATGTGATCGAATGTAATGATTCAATGCTCCCCACAGCACACCAGCGCTCAGAATCTTCCATCCGTTTTCTGGAAGTCATAGAAACATATATGTCTCGAAAACAAATTGTACAAAAGTTTTAAACACCTTCTACCAGCACTTACAATCAACTTTTGTAACTCTTCATAAAGTTGAATTCTTCTAAGACTGCCCTTTTTGTTATTTCTTGACATGAAAGCACGATTGGCTGTGTTACCTAACATATTTGTATTGTTCCATATACCTCTGCACAGAATTGCATCCTCTTCAATTCTTATTGGCTTCCGGAAATTAGTATTTTCTTCACCGTGCTTAACTTTTGGAAGTGAGTGTACATTAATCTGTGGTCAGCTATAAGCAAATACTTAATATTTTAAATATCACAAACAAGTAATATTATTTTTTTATATTTGTAACCATCGTATATAAATGAATGCTCAACAATCTGTTGGAAAAAATAATAATAGTAATACTGAGTGAAAAGGAAACACACCATTAAAGTATCCGACTACCCTAAAATCATTATTTATTTAAAAAATTGACAATTTTTAAAATTTTTTTTTATTTTATAGGCCATCTTATTAGCTTTATAAAAATACCAAATTTTTTGTTCTCCATTCACTAGACGAAAACTACAAGTGCTTTAGTAAAAGCAAATATCATAAATTTACATATTGTGTCAATTTTTAAAATATGTTTTACTCGAAATGTGTGTTTTTTTCTTTGAAAAGCTCAAACGGGGATATCGATTGTTCAAAAAGTTTTGAAAATAATTTGCTGATTTTTTTTTTAAATGTTATGTATATCAGTAGAATTATTTAAACCTTCTGATTTATCAATCACTGTGTTTTATTACAAAATGTAAAATTCTTTATGTGAATATAATAACTGATTTTTTAATCATTTTCATGTAGTAACTAAGATAAAGTGTTCTAGTTTTTGTAAAAATTAAAATATCTCTTACCCTGAAGGTCATTTTAAAAAGGAATAATAAAGTAACACATTAAAACTAAAGCGGGCCCCGTTTATGTAAATGTTTGTCAATTTTTACCCATTTTTTCCCATTTTAGTACTATATATTTATTTATTTTTTTCTTCTTAATTTTAGCCTTATTTTCTTAAAATGTACCGAATAAACCTTCGAGTAAAAACCACAAAAAAAAATCCCTATTGCTTCATTTTTTGAAGAAAAGTTGTCGCAATTAGTAGGATACCATAATATAAATTCACGTCTCTTTGAAGAATATGCAAAATTTATATTGTATTAAAGTTCAAGAATGAAAAGCTGGTATTTTTAAGCATTTTAATTTAAATGAATAATTTATATGATCAATTAAACAGTTGCAACAAAAGATTGGGAACTCTACCCCTCATGTGGTTAATCCAGTCCTTCTTAAATTTTCTATATTTGCGACCTAATTTTCAATCAGAATTTTCATCGCGCCCCTTTTTTCCCTTACAATAACAATGTATTGAATGCAGTAATAATGTATAATATTTTGACTCTAAAACTACAATATGACATTTTGATTATGAACCGTACAAAGTATTAAGATAATTATTAAATTTTGTATATGAGAAGTCCATTTGAAAATCACTAGTAATTATTAAACTTGTACTTGTATCAAATATTGTGCAGTACTGATACATTTATAAGTATAGTATATCTGAATAAAGGTACATTTTTTTTATAATACCAGAATATATTTTGTTTTGTTTCCTTTTAGTAAATTGATAATTTTTTTAAATAATCTTTCATTTTCGACTTTTCGATGCTCTCGTGCCCCCCTTGTAGGGTTATCAGATCCCCTAGGGGCGCACCCCACAGTTTGAGAAACACTTTTTTAATCTGCTTTCGTGAAATTTGATGCTAGTACTTGAAAAACTATAATAAATGATGATTAGCAATAAATCTGTAAGCATACCAATACGATTATATTAATTTTTAATATAATTTAATATTCTTATTGAATACATTTATATATCCCCCTACACCTCAAAGGATACTACTAGGCCTACACAAGTAAGCATGAAAAACATTACATAAGAGAAAAAAAGCCAAATTTATAAAATTCATGAAATATTATAAATTCTTACAATAAATTTTCAGAAGTACTTTTTTGTGGTGGCCAATTTATATTAATATCCTTGAGAGCCTGTCTAAGAATCTTTTTTTTTATCTGACATGTTTGGAATTCAGAAGGAGCCCATGTTCTACATTTTCCTCATCATCAATACAATAATCGCTGTAAGATTACGAAACCAAATTAAATTTCTTCAAATAACTTTTAAAGTTACCATGACTAATGAAAAATTTGATTATTTAATAATTAATATATATAAAGGAGGCATGAAATTCTTATTTTAATTGATGGAAAAATTTCTTTGTTAAACTCCCTTGATTTGAGATGAGATATTCTTGGTTCCACCATTCTTTCTCTCTTAATCTGTAAAAATATTTAGTAACATCACTGGCAATGTTAATTTCTCGCTTAGTGGCAGCCTTTGCAAGTCAGTCGGCTAATTGATTTCCAAAATCACCCATTTTTTTAGAAATTAAATTATTAATTGTAATTATCAAGCTTGAAATCATTATTTATTTAGATTTGATATAATTGTTAATTTCATTCATACTTTTTTTTTTTTATGAAAATTGTAACATTTATGTAGTTATATATCGAAAAATACCAGATGTTGCACCCCATAAAAAGCAATTACATTATTTTTAGAATCAATACCCAGAATTTTTATTGAGATTGTATTTCCTAAGCGGGGTTTTCCACATGAAGGTATTTCCATAAGTTATAGAGCGTGACTTAAGAAAAAGAGTGTACAGATAGAAATAATCAGAAATTTGATACGAATAGATACTTATATACTATCGCCTTAGCTACGCTTCACTCCACACACACACACACAATACCGTTCAACCGATCACAAGGAAAATTTACATGTATATATATATTTTTATGGAGAAAGTTTTTGTACTATCTTCTTTGATGCAGCTCTTTACCAGCTGGTGCTACAGCATATCAACTTCTGCATCATTCAATCAATTGCCAAGTTCACAACTTGACTCTATCGCCAACATTTCGCTATGTTTTTCATTGAATCACCACTATAATTTAAGAAATGGCATTGATTGCGGATATTACAATTTTGGCATACAATAAACAATATATAATGTAATATTAACGAATTACACTTTCAGATATAGATTATTTAATTATTTTAAGCGTTCATTACGCAAAATTTGTAACAATGTGTTACTTTTTCTGAGGAAAGATCAGCTTAAAAAGGTATTTTCAAAAATCGCCCCTCAAGAGAGTTACGGCGAGTTATAAATAAAAAATATCCTTTTTTTATCGGCTATTAGATCTACAGACTTAAGAAATTTAAGAAACGTGTTTTTTTTCTTTCTTTCCTTCTTTTTGTTCAGCTGAGGTATGCAAAAAGCTTTTTTTTTTTTTTTCGTTTAATTTGCAATTCACGTAAAATTAACTTATTAAAAAAATGTTTATCCTTCAATCTGCATTGTTTTATTTTTCAGTTCACCCGTGCGAAGAACGGGTATACCGGCCAATATATCATTATTAAACAACCATTTGGAATGAAAACCGCTTAAAAGGCAGAATTCCAAATAAAATTGGATGAATATTATAAATATTTACACAGGAGAAAAAATTAAACATGGCAAAAACGGTTATAGTTTATACATACATGTTAAATGTAATTCATTTATTTATTAAAAATAAACACCATACATGAGTATTGAATCAAGATTCTATTTGGGATTTGTATTTTCCTTTTTACAATATAAAGTTTTCCAAAAACAAATACATTTGAAATAATAATTAATTAATTTCAAAACTTGAAAAATAAACTCTACATTATTTACAATTAGATTATTATTACAAAAATCCCTATGCTTGAAATAAACCGAATATTTTCAATGAGTCAAAAATGTCTTTAGACTAAATCCTTTGTTTTTAAAGAGTTCAGGGAATTAAGTCAAATTATGTCTTCTATTTGCTCCACAACTGAACGAAGTTCAGCGTTTTAAGTGATTGTCGTTCATGTAATTAAGTTCAATTTGGTTAGTGGAAGTGTCGTTTGTTTTATTTGTCAAACGATCTCCAATTGGTGATGCAATTTTCGGCTTAGAACTTTTATCTGATTGGGACATTTTAGCTCAAAATTGAAGAAACAAATAATGTGAAAAGTAGGAAGTGTTCGAATTAAGTATATATTGAGAATATATTTCTATAAGTCAAGATATATCCACAGAATAAGAAACAATATGTTTCCGAGTATTTTTATACAAAGTTTGCAAATGTAATGCTGATGATGATACATTATATATATATATATATATCAGTGAGTTGATACACTCACAAAGTAAGGCTTACCATCTACCTTTTGTGAATTTAAATCTATATTAGTAGGCTATAATTTTATTGTTATATTTTATAAATATAGTGATTTTATTTGTAATTTTTAAATTTCTTTTAATGTTATTCTTTCCTTTTCCTCTGGCTCAGTGATATAGGCAAATTACAGGTGAAGGTTGGCTAGCCCTTAAACTTGTTTAAACCTGCAATCTTGGTTTCTAAGGCCAGGAGTTTGTTATTGTACTACTGTGCCTAATCTTTCCTATCTTAAATAGTTATACTTAGGTCCTATAGCTATCTGTGTATATATATTATGGATTATATATATATATTCATATACTGGTTTAAAAACTGAGAGCCATTCAATAATTTTTGGCAGTACTCGAATTAAATGAAAATATAACCAAATTTTTTTTTATGCTTAATTTTTTTGCATGCTTCTTTTATTCTATCGGGTAAAAAAATTATTTATAAATTAACTTATTTCCATAAATTATTAAAATTTATTGAATATTAATAATATCTTGAAATTTAACTTCAGACTGCACAGTACCTTTTACCAAAAAAAAAAAAAAAAAAAAAAAATTGGAAACAGTAACAGTAAAATCAATTTATGATTCATATTCTTACTATACTATGAAGTTGATTTTGAAAGTAAAAAGTCAGTTTGTCTAGCCGCTGTTTTAAAAATTTTAAAAATTGAGAATTTTGAATTTTTTTTCAAATCCTTAAAAAATGCCCACTTTTTAAATTCTGTTAGTCTCTTTTAAGTTATTTATATTTCTTAGAATATTGCAAACAAATGTTAGTATGAATTTCAAAGTCCCTTGCTGACTTCAAATAATTATTTTTATATAAAAACATGGGAAACCGAACAGTAATTTTTAAATAGTAAATTTAGCATTTAAAAAAAAATAACTGGAGATCTTAGTCCTAAATCCATACTGGCTTTTACTGGACTATGATGGCTCTATGATGAACCAAAAATACGTTAGGGAATAAAAAACACTTATACCTTCAAAACTGAAAGTCTGGGAAAAACGCGTTTAAAGTTTGTAAAGCCATAAAAGAAAAACTTTTGATTCCCTTAAAGCTCTAATTTTGAATATGTTTTTTTTATAATGCAGGTTCTACATTAAAACACTATAATAATTAAATATGAATGGGATTTATTCTTCTAATTCAAAATATATTTTTGTATAATATTGATAGCGTTTGTTACGACGGCCGTTTATATATATATATATATATATATATATATATATATTCAGCTTCTTCCTTACCTAATATTTTCATATTAGTTTTGAAACACAAAGCATTTATGTAAAAAAATAATAATTATAACAACTTATGTTAGGTTGGAACATTAAATTTAATTTCTTTAGTTTTAAATCGGGCAATTTAGGAAGATTTAGCTCTTGTTGTAGGATTCTAAAATATTAAAAGATGGTGCTATAATATGTTAGCTATAATGTAATTTGGTACAACAAAGAGATATTCAGTTTTATCTACAATACTTGAATTCAGGATACTTGTATTCCTAAGTCCAATTTCAGTATAAGTTGAGGACTGATTCTGAGATACATCACTTTCAGTGGTATTCCATCTCTACGAAATATTGTTTCTCACAGCAACCTGAGAACATTTTGGCCATGACATTTTCTCAACATGAAAATTTAATGATAAAACTTCTAAGTTATATAAACTATTTGTTAAAGCAAAAATTAATGTAAAAATTAATTTTAATTAATTACTTATTAGAATTCAAAAACATAGAAACATAATCAAGCAGAAATTATTTCAGTAATAAGAAATTAAAATTATTAAAATTTCACACTAAAAGAGTTGATTATGCTTAAAAATATTGTTATTTAATTCAATTTAAGTGTGTAAAAATATTTTAGAATGAAACCGAAATTAAAACCATAGCTCGGGAAACTTAAAACATCTTAAAAACTACATTTTTAACAGATTTGAAATTTAGTTTCAAGCTTCTCAACGGTATGAGCCACACAAAAATGCAGAAAACAAAGAAAAAATTCCGTTATTATGAAATTTTTAGAGTACTGTCTAGGTTTAATGAAGAACGTATAAATTTCGATAAAATATATTTATAATCCATATAGAACTTTTTTTTGCTTATATTTTATCGTTTTTCTACCGACTGAGATCAAACATAGAATTTCAAGTTTAAAATACTCAATACGAATTATAAGAATTTTACATTCTCATCTTCTCAATGATATTTTTAAAAGACATTATTGCCTTTTGATTAAAAAAAAACTTCCTTATCATTTTCCGATTATTACTAAATTTTGCATGTAGTGTATAAGCTCTCAAGTCTAGTGAATTTAAAATTCTATAATAAAACAGTGTTTATTATTCTAAATATAATATAAATTGGGAACTCTTAATACACAGTAAAAGTTATATTAAACAAGTAACAATAATAACTCTTCTCTAGCCGTGTTGGAGGTAGTTCTCAGGAGATAAATTAAGAAAATTAATATGACATTGAAGGAAGTCCTATAACACAACTGACCGTATTCAATTATATTCTCATAGTTGGAAAGAAGTACATTTTCAAAATACAGCAATAGTATGCTACTTTCAGCCAAGGAATGTGATTGCAAAAAGAGGCTTGTAGCAATTTCGGTTACAAGTAATTATTCGGCGGAATGATATCTCTGGAAAGCTGAGGTTCAATAATTAATATCAATATCAAATGATAGAGCAATAGGGTTCAACTGCTCTAACGGCGTTGTCCATTTTGCAGCAGGTTCTTCCGCGCAACTCATTTTAACTTCCAATGCATTACAGAACTGAACTATCACGGTTTGCTCTTAAGAGCGATTCTTGTAAGTCTCATCCTCCTTTAAACTTAGAACATTGGCAGAATATTCTTAAGAGTTTTCGTAGATATTCATCAAAAATGTCAACAGATAAATTATGCACAGTAGTCAGTGATAAATTCTTCTTCAATCAATGAGCATTAGATATGTATATACAGAGAAGGAGAACAGTCTCTATTAGACTTTATTTTACAGAGGAACACAGCTACTACTCTTAGCTTGATTACACTTCCAGTGAACTGTGCTTATTACTATACAAGTTCAAAAACTCATTTCTGATATCCTACGGCTAATTGCTTTATCTGCATTTTAGGTGACATATGTCGCTGCTGTTGTCTTGTTCTTCCCGTATGGGGTGAATGAAAAAAGCCAGTGTGGCAGGTTGAGCTTCTTTACGATAGGTGGCCACACCACATATCTCCACCTCCACAATTTAGGCATGAAACTGGAGAGGAGGGAAATATTCTCCAGCCTTCTGCTACCTTGGTTTATGCTGCAACCTCCCACAAGACTTTCAGACCCACTGTTTTAATGAACACGTACTCCGTGTGTACTCGGAGGGTATTTGGTGGCATCGGGCATCGAACTAAGGCCTTCCGGTCTGGAGTCCAGTGCTCTAGCCACTATGCTACCCACGAGTTCCAATAGTTCTTTGGATTGCCTCCACGCTGTTGATATTCTGCTTTGTATGCAATCGAAAGTGTGCAAAACCTTTACCAATGGGACATGAAAGGAATATTTTATGCCAATAGATTTTTGCACCATAAAATATAGAAGATCGAAAGTAACAGTCTATGATTCCTTTACAGTCTGCCAAAAGTGAATCATGGAGGGGGCTAATAAAACCGAACTGTGGCTCAGACTGTCCTCGTGCTGGTGAGTTTAGATTATTGACTAGACATGACTGCCTTTGTGCTGATTTGTATCCTTTTTTCTGACTGACTCCCCTTTTTGTGTTTTGTGAGCTTCTGGATCAGTCATGGATGCTTCTCATCCAGACGTGTGCTCTGTACTGAAGAGTTTTATTTGTATTGTGAAGAAATATTGGAGAGTTCGTTGCATAATGACCTGCTGGTCAATGGTGAGGCATTTGATACATACTAAATAAAAAAGATTACTGGACAGAATGCATCGCAAAACGGGATTAGAACTTCTGTTCTGCCTTGCATCAAACATATAGAATTATTTATTACTGCCGGAGGGCGGGGACTTGAGGTACTGTGTTTCAAAGATCAATGTACAATTACTAGTCATTAAGGAGTCCAACTATATTGAATATAATCATTTCAAATAAAAAAGGTTCCCAAAAGTAGCCAAAAAGTGATACCCTGAGCAGAGCTTACACATATTGTATTTCTGTCACTCTGTCTTAATGTGTAATTCCTTATGAGTTTTGAATTGCTTTTGATAATGTTTAAGAAGGAATTATTTGTTCCGAATAATTTTGTTACTTCTGCTGATTTTAGAACATTATTATTTTCTAATATTGCACATTTAAGCTTAAAGTGCATGCGTTAAATTATTAGAGTATTTTACGCTTTAAAATTGGCAACTTGTCGATTGACATAGAATCTCATTCTGTTGGTTTACCAACTGTATGAACAGACGAAGAAGCTGAGAAAATTCGTTAACGTATACTTGCCTGTCAACGAGGAACTATTGAGAATGGGGTGAAATAACTTGAATTATCTTGAAATTTCTTTCAATTGCATTTAAAATAATATTTCAGAACTAAAAAAGTCTTTATTAAATTATCAATTTTTTTTTGACAAACCAAGAACACTGAATGGTAATTTGCCGGACTTTAAAGGAAGCGCTACAAATTAAACCAAAGAACATTTTCAAGATTATCATTGACATTGAGCTAAGCCTCTTGTATAACAACATCAAAACCAATCAAGAATAAGGTACGTGAAAAATTTCATTAAAGATTTGCAGTAAAAAATTTCATCTGGGGAATTTTATTGTTAATGCATACTCTCTGTGCTTTTTGAAAGATTTATCTAAAGGGGATAATGCATTCAGATTTCACTCTGCTAGATCAGATTGTTCATTAAATTTTCTAATTTTGGACTGAAAAAATTGTATAACACTTGCATTAAAAGGAGCTTAATATGTGGAAAACATGATTTTGGTATTCCCATCATAACAAAGGCCCTACTCATACATCCACATCATTGCTACCATTTTTAGCCAAAATCAACAGGAATCTTTCTCCCACTCACTTTACATACATGATCCTAATTTTTTTATTTATTTCGGAGCTTTACCAGGGTGATCAAAAGACACCAATTATATTTTCTTCATGAAGTTTCATTTATTTTTTCAAAGATTGTATTTAAAATAACCTTGTACAAACAATTTACTGCTTAAAAAAACTTTAAAAGTCATACAAAAGAAAGCATTAAGAAAAAAAATCAATGTATATTAATAACCTAAAACATACGGAATGCTTAAGATTAAGTTTCAATAGCATAATTAAATATCCTATCAAGAAAAATAAAGTTCTTTTTTTAAAATATTTAAAATTATAATAGTCTTACCTTTTAGCTAAAAGTTGTTTTATATTATTCAATCTTTTTTAACTATTAGGAATGAAAGATTAACATTTTAATGCTTACTCTTAGTAAAATGTTACTGATTTCAACTACCGAAAATCCGGCGTATAACGCGCACTTTTAACACAAAAAATAAGATCAAAAGTAATGGGTGCGCGTTTTACACCGGGTATAAAATGATAGCTTCAGAAATAAAAATAAAAAAGATGTGCATGAAAAACTTAGACTTTTACAAAGATCAGAATACTGTTTATTTGAAACAAATGTCATTTCTTACAAGCTTATATATATATAAGGATTGTTTTTCTAAAAATATACTATTTTTTCAGAATCTTAGGGTAGTACCTCGAATAAATAGCCTTAAAACATAATAACATTGCCAACATTGCCACGCACATCCCTTCGTAAAAAAGGGGGTGCGCGTTATACGTGAATATACCTTAACATAAAAAAAATGAATCTTGAAAATATAGTTGCGCGTTATACAACGGATTTTATGGTACTTGGTATAAAATTTAATTTTTCAGTCTTAAGCCTTGTAAGAAAAAAAAAGAAATGCGTTTACTCAATTCATTACATAAGCAAATTCAATTGTAAATATACAAATAAATATATTATTTCTCAGGAACTTAGTTTTTGAAAATAACTTTTGTGCAAGCTACGTATAAATAATGGTTTTAATACAATGGACATTTTTTTCCCCAAAATATATATTGCAGAAACAATTAATTTTAATGAGCATAGTTCACAGCAGATTGTTTTCATTAGTAGCAAATTAATTCTTTCTGAAAGAAATTCACAAGTGCAAGACACTCTTTGTCATGAAATAATTTTTTCACCGAACTTTAACTTAACTGGGATCTTTATTTCTTCCTTTGTAGATGAATTTTTAATGATTATGAAGAAGAATTAGAATGATTAATTTTGAAAACAATTGCACTCCTAACTGACTTATAAAATGTAATCTGTTTCAACTTACAAAAGCTCTAGAATTTAAAACTTCCGCTTGATTTAAAAAGTGGAATTATTCCTTTAAAGAACAAATAATCTCTTATTTCACTTAATATTTCCACTACTGTATTGAATTCTTTAATTGAATTCCCGAAATGAAGCGCTTTCTTTTGTTAATGTCATTCGCTTTAGATTGTGAATTAGAGAGGCTAAAGATGAATTGGGTGGAGAAAAAGTTATTTTCCATTCTTTAAAAGTCCTTGTCTTCTATTGCTTTTAAATAATTACACTTAAAGCATTCTTAGAGAAATACATATACAGTATATTAGGGATCTTCTAACCATGGCCCTCAGCAGACATTTCAGTTCCCCTCATTTAAATTTGAGGCATCTTTCAGAAAAATTGCCTTGTCTTCTTTTTGTTTTAATTTTTTTTTTTTTTTTTTTCTTTTTTGTTATCCTTGATATTTAAAGCAATTCACTGATATGTTTGATGCCCATTTGAGATAAAACTTTCTGAAAATAAAGACATAATTATTAAAAATTTTACTGAGTCTTAAATAATTTTAAATATAAAAATCCGACTTCGCATAAAATCTTACAAATTTTCTGAAAAAAGGGGTACTATTATCTTATACAGGTTTGCAAAGTCTTTTAATTCAACTTCCATAAAAGTTTAAGACTGATATTACCGTAAAATCCAGCCTATAACACTCACTCATACTTTCAAGATGCACTTTTTAAATTTTGAGGTATATTCGCCGTAAAACGCGCACACCATTTTTTTTACGAAGGACCTTTAATGTACTATAGCAATGCTATTATATTTTAAGCCAATAGTGTCACCCAACCGGTATAGTGGTTAGTGATGCTGACTGCGGTTCCGTAGGGACTGTGTGGATTCGTATAACGGAGAAGACGAGGATGTTTGTAAATGTATAGTGCCTTTTCGGCATGGGGGTACTCTTAATAGCCGTCGAGCCGCAAGTCCTCTCGTGGGGTTTATGGAAGAGGAAGAGATGTGGGAGGCCCCTAAACACCACCAGAGTTTTCTCCCTCTAAATTGGGATGGAACTGGATGGTATTGTAACCTGCATGGTGTTCAATGCTAAGGCTAACAGAGAGGCGTAAGAATCAAGCCCATAGCCGCGATGAATTTCTCGGGCCTCGATCTGACTTCGTCATTCAGATGGCGTTAGTCACAACAACAAAGCCATTTGTTCCAGGTATTATCTAAGGATTTTGAAAAAATAGTATATTTTTAGGAAAACAACTCTTTAAATTAATAAGGTGTGACATTTCTTTTAAGTAAATATAGTATTCCGATGTTTGTAGATGTCTAAGTTTTTTTCTAGTGCACAACTCTTTCTTTTTTATTTTTGATACTATTATTTTTATTCCCAGCGTACAACACGCACCCGTAAATTTCGGTATTACTTTTTGTGTTAAAAGTGCACGTTTTACGCCGGAATTAACGGTATACATGTATAATTGTAATATAAAATTAGACATTTGTATTCGTAACCTTTAACGTAAAATTTACATGATGCAACATGAATGCGATATTTCTTCATCTTTTCCCTCCAGACACCAAACCCCTTTCCTGTACTGTCTATGTCTAGAAGCACAGAGCCAGTAAAGCCCTAGAAATTCCCATAAATAATTACTTTTTGGGAGTTACCTGTTCACTATCTCGTTTGACTTTCCCAATTTAAATATCGCCATTCCCCTAAGTCAGGGCTCTTTTGCCTGTCACCAAGCATTGTAAGAATTTGGCCCAGGGTTCTCCGTATAAAGGAAACTCCGTTCCCGCAATAAAGACTTGAAACTCCATAGTTATCTTAATGAGTCACTGAATTAATGCATATATATAAATGTCACTGTGAATTGATGTAGACCTCGAGCGTAAACGTTTAAATGCCCCTACAATAAATTTACCATTGTACATATCGTAATAACACAAATACAAGTTTGAAAAGGTTTTAATTTCTACGAGTGACATTATTGTAATAAATATATTAAAATGTTTAACTGATTGAAATTCTAAGCAGTTTATGTTTAGTGAAACATAAATTTCTAACATATTTCCGCTAAGTTTCAAAAAAATAAATAAACGGAAGCTAGTAAATTTCATAAACTAATTTCGTACTTCATATTTTGAATAATAATATCCAAAAGACATTTGAAACAATTTTTGCATAAGGAATAAAATATAAGAAGTATTTTATTTTCAAAATTCAGTCTTATCTGCCTTAATCTGCTTAACTTATCTGCTTATATATATATATATATATATATGTAAGGATAATTAAAACAGATTGAAAATTAAATTCTCTATCTAGCACTTAACTTTATTCTTCTCATTACCTCTTCAAGTATCAAACTAATCACCTATTTTTTCTTCCGAACATATGGCCTAGCCAATAAACATGTCTAATTCTAGATCGTTATATTTAATAGCCCTATATGTCAGCATTAACTTTCAAGTATACTCATAAAATCCACGATACTTACCGCATCTGATTTTTAAGTGTAAACCAACTTAAGATTTTCGGTGGCGTACATTTTTTCTCTCTGCTCTTACCGTCAGAATATGTCTAACTTTCATCAAATAAAGATGCTTTTTAAAAACTAAGTCTGTTTCTGACTCAAAACATAATATATATATATATATATATATGTAGGATATTCCATTTGTAAGAAGTTAGATCATATCACATTTACCGAGGTCGGCAATTCTAATCAAAACAGTATTCCACATCAACGCCATCTAGCGTCCTTTTTAAAAACGCCGACATGAACCTTTTTCTCCAGAGGCCCACTAACATTCGTTGAGAGAAGTCGTGTTTCGCGCGTCAGCGCATTTTCGTCCGCGCCAGGCGGTAAATCTTATTAGTACCATAACGAGTTCTATCATTCGTCCGCGCCAGGCGGTAAGTCTTATTAGCACCATAATGAATTCTATTTAATCTCAATTGCCTCCCTTAAAGTAATGTGATCTAACTTCCCTATTCTTCCGAAATATGCTTATCTAACTTTCCTATTCTTTTGAAATATTCCCCATGTAAATACTCCCCTATAATTCTTAATAAATTGTTTAGTTTTCAACTAGTTTCTTTCTTGAACTATGTTGTCTACTTTATTTCAAAATTAACTAACACACCCTAAAAACCCCTAGACACCACGCCATAAAAACCCCGCCATCTGAAGAATCCAATCTT
>BMAV01017841.1:0-23769 GCA_019973955.1 Trichonephila inaurata madagascariensis | reverse complement strand
TATATATATATATATATATATATATATATATATATATAACTTTTATCTGATGATTTCTGCTTTAGTGAATGGACTATTGTATCTCTAAATAATTGAAAATAGTTAGAACTGAAAATAACTGTATCTTATAATTTTCCTTTTTTAGCTTCTTAAACCCGTTGAAAGTGAACAGTTCATAAAAGTTAACTATTACTATCAGAGACAAAAGCGGATTTAGATCTTACATATTTCTTTTTTAATATATACTATACCGTCTTAAGTCTAAGGAATATTTGTAAAATAATCAACTTGACATGATTTGTATAGTTATATGCTAGTGTTTAGTTCAAATACATATCTTTTACCAGTAATGCAATTTCCAAATTTAAAAGAGGAGGAATGGAGTATTCATTTGGAAATGATATGGAATGTTGTTATTAAAATTATAAGCATATGGAAATAAGAAACTTTTCTATAAGAAATATTTATTTAGTTTTACGTCACGCATGCTGTTTTCTAAAATAGTAGCTTTAATTACTAGCTGTATGTTGATTCATAAAGTTAAAGGTATTCGTATTACACTGTAGCTATTTTATATAAATAGAATAACAACTTATATATTTTAATAAATAAAATAAATAAATTTTTAAAATACATTTAAAAAAGTGCAATATTTTACAAATATTTTGAAATGCAAAAGATATATAACACTAAAATTAGGTAGGTTTTAAAGAGTATGATGCCTTTTATAATTCTATAAACTTTTATACATCAGAGGCTACTATTTTAGGAAATAGAGTGGGCAAAGCAAAAAATACTTACTATTTATTATAGAATTTTAATATACTTATGATTTTTAAAATTATAGTTATATTTTAAACATTTTACACTTTTCTGAAGCCCCATTCTTTTATAAATAATGTGTAAGAGATTCGAATAATTTAATTTAAATTTAAAAGATTTATACATGTTTGAAAATTGTTTATATTTTGAGACCTCTAGAGAAATTTAACACCCCTGAGACCCTGAGATTAAGAGTTGTCTGTTATTCAAGATTAAATTTTTGTAATATATTCCAGAGTAAATTTAAAAGTTTAAAATAAAAATTCAAAAGCACCAAGACTCATATTAAATACGATTTATGTATTTTGTCACTTAAAAGGAAAAATTAGAAATTTGAAAACTTAGTAGGAGGTATTCTATTTTAACATTTTCATTCACAATGAATACGTATTACGTTATATTTTATACAATATAATGTACGTATTTAGTTTTATGTAATATACATAATATTTGCTTCATCTTTTCAATTTCTTCAAATTAAAGTGATATCCATTTTTTATTTAATTGAATATTTCATCATGCACATATAATCAAATTTATGGTGATTAAATAATTAATTGTTTAATTATGAATAAGGGGTAATTTGAGTAAGTATAGTTTTTATGGTGTTAGAATCAATATATGACTACGTTTTGGCTTATTGATTTTATTCATGTATTAACTTCCTATTGATGCAACATTTGTATTAATTGAAACCGAAATTTTATTGTAACATTTTATGCTTTAATTATAAAGCTGAAAATTTAAAACTGATAATCGTTCCGAATTCATGTTAATATATAAGATGAGACTATGTTTTTAGGTGTATGTAAGTTATTAAGAAAAATGAAACACTTTTTACAGATATGTATTTATTACATATCCTAAAAAAATTACAAAATTATATACATATATGTATATGTAGACACAAATAAACACAAAAAACATAAAATGCAAAACAGAAAAAGAACACAATTATTACAAAACACACACACACAAAAAAAAAAAAAACACAATCACAAAAGACATAAAATAAATAACACAATTACAAAATACAGACACAAGAATAATACAATTACAAAATACACAAAACAAAAAAATGCAATTACAAATTACACATGACAAAAAAAAGCACTATTACGAAATACACACTAAAAAAATAAAAAAACCACCATAAAATGATAGAATTTAATTACAAAATAAATTTAAAACTACAAGCAAAATAAAATACTTCGGTACAAAGTATACAAAAACGAAAAAAATAACTACAAAAAAAAAAACCCTTACAAAATAATACAAACTTTTTTACATAATACGGTATTTTTAAATTTACAATTTATTCTTTTTATTTTAAGGATTTTTTTTTTAAATTAACAATTTATTTTTTTTTTGTTTTAAGATATATTTTTAAATTTACAAGCATTTTTATTTTACAATTTAGTATATTTTTGTTTTATAGAATATTTTTAATTTACGAATCCTGCTTGTATGGATGTGGTTTACTGGGCTAAGGGAGAACAAATTTGCTCTTGCTATTTCATTGTAAGATGTTTCTGTTCTTCACTACACATGAGGTTCAATTTCAATTTAAATGACTTGTCCCGGAATTTTGATGCAGACGAATTTCGATACTGATTTTCTATTTCTTTCTGTATCTGGTATGTGAGTCGTTGTAAGCTGTTTATTTCTATTGTTAAATTAACTAGCTGAAGAATGATACATTTGAATAAGAGAATACAATTTGGATCACTCTACCTTTCTGTTTTGTTGTAATATGTTGTTTATTTTGAACTTGCAGCTAATTTCTTCTCAATTCTATGTAACTCGTCCTGGATCATTTTCAGCATTAGTATGTCTAAACTGGTGGAATTCTTCTTTTGTTCTTGCAATTTAGTGTCTTCCTGTGTGTGGTAGCCTTTAGCTTCTGGATCCAAGTCTCCCGATTGTTTTCCAAGATGTATGTTGTTGGGTGAAATTGTCGAATTGGCAGCCTTTCAAACAAATTTTTAAAAATCGCCAATTTGGGGCGTTTCTGCGTATTGTGTTTTGGAGTAGCAACTCTATCACAACACGTAACTCCGGAGAGCGAAATTCAAGATAGCGCAGAAAATCATTAAAAAATAGCATTTTAAAATTTTGAAACTGCAAATCGCTGCAAAAATTATGCATTTAAAAATGGAAATAATTTCACTAGCCTTTACAAAATGCTGCTTTTCCCGACATTTATGATGACGATGAGTTCCCTACTGAAATTATACCAGTGTGCGATTGCATATTTCTGAGAGCACCTTCAAAACATTTTTATCCTCTTTCACACTCGACTGAATTCTGCAATACCATTCAAAAACCATCATTCACTTTCTTACCCGTTCTTTCTCTCAATTCCATCCTTTTTCCACATTTCGGACATACATACGATGATCCAATCAAATCATCTTTCATGACCATGCTGAAACGCCATGCCAAGCACAGGCAACAGGGCAAATAAAACCTTTCACAATATTATTCGTAATTTTTCATGCATTCATTCAGATTCTCTCTAATAGCATCGCTGGAAATCGTGGCAATCTGTGAAAATTTATGCGTAGAAAAAGAGTAATATTACATGTGAAAATGATTCAACAACGAAAAAACGAATCGAAAGAAATCATCAGGTCTAACAGAATTTCCGGAGCAAGCGAAGCTAAGGCCGAGTTAAGAAAAGTTTCTAAATCCGTTAAAAAAAAAAATGAGCTGTGCAAGAGCATTTGTAATTATTGTTAATTTTTTAAAGTAATAAAAGCTTTCTGTCCATGCACGAGAAGTACCATTGAGAATTGATCTGTTAAAATTAAAAAAAAAAAAGAATTACGCATGCACTAACTTGCCGTGGTATCATAAAAACTGTTAAAATTAAAAGAAATATAATGCGCATGTGCAAAATTTCGCCTAAAAACGACAGTTGCTTGAATTGAAAAAAATTCAGAAGGGTTACCAGATTTAGCGCATTTATCTATTTGACGAAAAAACACTTGGTGCGAGAGGCAGCCGATTCGACAAATCAACCTGTTGTTGTTCTGGAATCCATGAAGCAGAATAATAAGAGGCTCAAGAGTAGGATGTCCCAGTAACTGAAGAATAAGAATCGGATGGTATACTACACCCATAAAAGCAGGATAATTTTGTCTTGGCCTTTTTGGTTCATTTTGGAAGGAGAGGGGGCAAATTGTTTCAGAAAATTTGGATATAATAAAAGAAAGATTGAAAGGAAGAAGTTTTTGAAGCCGAAATTAAGTATTATTGAAGAGGTGGGAATTTAAATAGAAAATTAAATGCTATATTGTTGATTAAGAAGATGAAGGTTTAAAAATTTTGAGCACTATCGTCATTTAAGAGATGTAGATTTAATAAAGCCGAATATTATGGTTGATTGTAAATAACAGGATTTTAAGAAGCTGGAAATTATTGTTGACTGGAAAGGTGGAAATTTAAAAGGAAAATAGAATTATGTCGTTTAATATGAAAGGGGCAAGAAATAAACCAAATGTACAATTGAAATGTAAATTACATTCTGATGTTTAACCGCTGTTGGAAATGGAACAATACTTAGTTTTAAACAATACCGATAGACAATTATAGCTGAGTGTGAAATACATAACTATTTACTAATTCTTGTATTTATTGTTGAATTGATAACAATGTACTAATTATTAAATATTTTGCTACTGAATCTTGAATTTCGTTTTCTGAAAAGAGAGATGAAACTGCGAAATCTCAGGACAGGTCAATAAATATAGAAGGTACTTATAGTTGTATATCCACCCTCAATTTATACATATTTATTCACTTCACAATACTCAACATCCTTATTATTTATTGTTTTGAATGAATAATCTAGAGTATAAAAAGTTGTAATTAGATATAATGCATAAATAAAGGGAGAAGGGAACTTATAAAATAAATCACATTTTTTGGATTAGGGGCTTCTGTGGCTGTATTACAGTACATAATACCTAATTACCGAAATATCACTGCACGATAAAGCAAAAATATTTGTGTAACTTTAGTAACTAATGTCTTATTTCTTTATCAAAACAAGTCATATTAATTACACATTATTTACATTATTGCACATTCAATCTTCTAGAATCAAAAACAAAGTGTTTGTTTTCTAAACTTTAATTAATTGATACCCTCCAAAATATGTGTCTGCTTCGTTTTAATATAGTAGCGAATGTTTTATAGGTGACATCAAATACGATCCTTATTAAAATAGTTGCTCTGAAAATTATTTGATAACTATACACTTCTCGTATTTGTAGTATTTTTATTGAAAGTTTAAAAATTAATTTGCAAAATATTCTCCTTGTTTAATTGCCCATTATGTGCCAAACGGGCTGTTTCTTAAACAAAAATTATGAAAAAAAAAACTAAATGTATTTTATTCAAGAAGCAATTATTAACTGTGTAACTTATAGCTTCCACGATAATGACTGTATCATCAAAAGTATTTGGGATACAAACACACTCAATAGTGATGAAAAAGGAGAAGATTTTTTTTTTAAATTTCTGAGCTCTATATTGTGTATATACATATATATTCGCAAAAATACGTACTTTAACATTTTTCGCTTACACCGTATTCTTTATGAAGCCAATGTTCTTTTGTGTAGTGTTTACTTGTTGAGTAATACTATACTCAATGAACACACTTAGAGAAAATCTTTCCCATTTCTCCTGTAAAGCCTTAAAGGTTTTCCCATTTCGATGCAGAACACAAGGAAAAAAAATGCTTTCATTATTTTTCTTACATCAATATGGGAGTATCTATGATCAAAGACTTTATATTTTAAAGAACACAAACAAGTCATGTTATTTTTGAGATTTGTTACAATAGTATGTAAATGTATGTACTACAAACTGATGGAAAAAAATTTAATTATAATTATAATAATGAGTGAAAAATATAAAGACACCATTAAAATAAATTCAAGTCTCCTGAAAGAATGTACAGAATTTAGATTGAATTAAAGCTCAAGAATGAAAGGCTGATTGATATATTTAATCATTTTAGTTTGATTGAATCATTTATGTGATCGATTAAGCAATCGTAACAAAAGATTGTAAACTCTACCTCATGCATTTTATATGTTCTCAGGAAAATAGTTGTTTGTACGCGAGAAATTATAATAAATGATGATTAACAATAATACTGTAAGCATACCAATACGATTCGATTAAGTTTTAATTTTACTTCTTTTCTTTTTATTGAAAAGATTTATAAATCGCCGTGCACCACAAAGTATTACACTGGGCTTAAAGAATTAGTATAAAACACATTACCAAAGGAAAAAAAAAAGAAAATTTTTAAATGTCTTGAAAGATTACAGATGCTTACAATAAATTTACAGAAAATTTCTTGTCTTATGTGTTTGATTGATCATTGATGAGGCGGACATATAGCTAACCAAGTTAAATGGGGCCTGATTAAAAAAAACACATTTTTTGGTATACTCATCCTCTTTTTCGTTAGCGGAATACCACAGTGAAATGGGATTCATTGTAAGACAAGCATTTTATATTTTTCATGCATCTCCTAATAAAGTTCTACAATCTAAGAAGATGACAGAATGATTGGAATGAAGAACGAGTATTTTAAATTAGCCAGAGCTACTTTAATTGCATTATATTCACCATTAAAAGTGGTTTTGACTGTTCCCAACGAAGGATAATGCGTTAAATGCTCATAATAAACACCAGCTCTGGCCAAACAATATATCTCAAGCTTTGGGACATTAGTATGTATATGAATCCATGTTTCAAGAGGAAATTGATTGCAGATAGTCTCCATACCCACGCCGAATAATGCTGCAGCACAATCCCGGGATTTTGAGACAACACTCGTAAGATCTAGATGATACAATATTCTACTGGCATCCAAAATATTTATTCCGGGTAGAAAAGTTTCAACCCGGGATGGTATATCAAGTCCATACACATCTCTTTTAGTACAGCTTGAAAAATAGCTGCCCTGGGGCTTTAGCGTGTGAGGTGCGAATTTAACCCACATATTACTATGAGATAGACGATCCAGTTTCTGATAAAGCTTCAAGGCTTAATTCTTTATTTTAAACTGCATAGGGATTACATTGGCATACAATGGATGTGCGTCAATCGGTGTAGCCTTGACAGCAGAGGTTAAAAATGAATGTTTAAGATGAAAATAATCACGTTATTTACAAAATTAACAATGCAAACATTCGACAAATATACTTCAGAGCTCCATTTACAGACGAAGTTTGGTAATAGAGGCCGTACCCAGGCTTTATGTAGCTGTGTATTTCGGCACTTTCCTGAATTGAAAGATACATGTTTTATATGTGTTTTATACATATGCCAGTACCTGCTACATCCACACATTGCGAATTTTCATCTGTACATTCATGAGGGTTGTATTCTAGGGTAATCGTTTGCTAATAATCGATAAAAAACCAGTGTAAAAGTAAGGACCAAAGAAGAAATATTTACCGTTATTGGCACACTTTGCTCGTATTATGCTGCTGTGAGCTGGTTGCAGGAAAGTTTTGATGATAAGGAATACACATCATACATTGAAATTCCAAAGGTTTGTGATCCCTCTGTATTGTACCAACAATGCATGAAAAGAATGTGAAGCAGAAATTTCATGTGGCACCAAAAACCATAACAACAAGAAAAATGTTGGCATTTTGATGCATTTTATAGGAGTCGGCCAATATTTCTTCCAGAATGTTGTTAAGACCGCATATACTTAATATAGTTCTCGTATTACAAAAGGAATAATAACTCGCCTGAAAATGTATTGTTATGCAGTTTGCTCGGCTATGTCTGATATTCATTGTTATGCAGCAGTCGTTTTCAATCAATGTATTTACATTAATGAAAGTCTAGCTAAGATTCTTCTCTAATTTGGATAATGACGAATAATGTATATATATATATATATGGACTAATGTGTGTTTGAGAACCTGGCTCTAATTCTTAAGCTAGAATTCTGCATGATGCAGCATGACCAATCACTGCAATGAGTTTAACATGCATATATTATTTGCCAGTAGTTGGTATGCAATCCCTCCCGTTTTAATCAAATTATCTCCGCCAGCACCCACCTATTTCCTTTTCGATGTAGTTAAAATTATTATCTACATAGCGCTTGTAGGAGGAAATAATAGCAAATTGTTTTCCCATATTTTGTTATATTTTCATTGTTCAGCTGTATTATTACATTTTTAGACATATTTTTAATTCACCAGTGATTTATATTTAATTGATATGTAATAAGTCCAAGAGTCAGTTTCAACACAATTTGGCCATCTCTTTAATTCATTTCTCTTTCTAATATGTATTCTATCTGAATTGAATCCGAGAGCTAAGTTTTCACGAAATAACCTTTATTTGTAACTTTTCAAGTTTAAACCATGGACAATGTTCAGCTAAAAATAATTACATAAAATCCCTAATTAAATGAAGAAATTCCAATTTTTATACTGCATTATAATTTTCTCTTTAATATAATCTAACCACATTATTTCCTATATATTATAAATAATGTTCAATAGAGAACTTTGGCAAGGAATAAAAAGAAATTATTTTTGCCTCTTCTATATAAGAATGTATTTAGAAGTCGGAACTATATAGTTTTAGCTTCGGTAATTGTGTTACGCTGAAAGAAGATGGAAACTAATATTATTCTCCCTCTAATAATATCCAGACATCTTCACATAAAAAATACTTCCAATGTCGTATATATATGCTTTGGTAATATTTATTGATTGGTGCAGATAGTGAAAAACATACGTAGGTTTTTTTTTTTTTTTTTTGTGATATGTAATTGAATGTAGTATTTTTTTCTTGGAGGGTAAGAATTGTATATGTCATGTAATAGCATATTATCATAAATTAATTTAAAATTTCTCACAATAAGTAAATTCAGTTAGAAAGGACATTGACAAAAGTAATTGAGTTATAAGAATGAAGCTTTTGTAATGAATTATTTGATTAAAATCTGTCATTTCCTATCCAAAAGAATAATAATTATAAGGATTAAGCAAAAAAAATTAAAAAGTGAATGCTGAAGATCATATATTAAATGTAATATTTTTAAACAGTTTAAATACGAATAAATGCTTCTTCACATTATGCTCTTAAGCATCCATGAAACCCAGTCTAACTAAATATGATTTTCATTTTGTAATTTTGTGTAATGCATGAACTATTCTACAAAATAATTTACGTTTATATTCTAGAATAATATTTTTTCCCTACATATCCAGTATAACAAAATTAAATAAAAACCACAAAGGTTTAAAAAATAATTCATTTTTATAGAATGATAATTTTAACTCGAATTATAAGAAATTGGACTTTCTTTAAGCTCTATACCACGAGTTTCAACATAACTCTTTATAAACACTTAAATATCATTTGGTTTGCCCTTAAATATTTAGTTCATAAAAACATATACATTATGTTAAATACTTATTCTATTTGGAGAACTCTATTAAAAAATTTCGCTATATATTTGAAGGAGTTCGTATAAATATAAGTAGCATAATATGAATTTGAAATGTATATTCATAAAATTTTACAATCGTATTAAATAGAGAGATATGAAATCTTTCATTAATAATGTATTAATTGAAAATGTATAGCAGAACAATTTTTTTTGTCTTTTTAAAGATTTTTTATTTACATTGAATGCTCAATTTTTTTTTCGTTTTGTTTTGTTTTGCATTAAACCGGATGAAATAAAAGCTGAAGAAAAATTTATTTATATCAAAATTACTTACATTGAAGTAATTTAAATTTCAACTTTGTAAAAAATATTAAAAACAAAAATTTTTTAAGAAAAATATATAAGATATCTTTTAACTCATACTAAATACATTTTGAAATTACATATACTATAAAGAAATAATGCACGAATATCTGCATGCAGTACCTACGATAATTGTAGAGTACGCTTGAAATTCTAATAATCTACAGAATAAGGAATACTAATTTTAAGTGGCTTTCCCTTACTAAACATATTAAAACATTAATTATCTGAAATTAAATCTTGGATAAAAATATTAAAGAATTATGATGATTTTCCCCGTAAAACATATATAAATGCATATTTTCTTACGGAGTGTTTTTAATTTTAGCTTTTAGTTATATTTTTCGTTATAAAGTTGTTTACGGTTTAGTTGTATTCTCTTCTGTTAACTATTTTTCCTTTTTATAATGTTTTTGTGCATTTCACCCAATATTATGTTATTTAAATTATTTTCTATGAAAATTATTTTTATTTATAAAATATTCTAAAAATAATAATTTTTTTTAAAATTTTTAATAAATTACATAAAGACTCTTATACCTAATATTGAGAAATAAATAATTACATATACTGAGTTTCTGTATAGTGTATAGTAGCAATGGATTTAAATTATAACTTTAATTATGTTAAATAGTAAGAACGCATTGGATTAAAACAAAACGCTAGTGTGAATATCTCTATTAATAAGATTTCATTAGTTCGGTAATTCTTATGGTCAAAGATTTGCTTCAACAATATCAGAACTGAATTACTTACAGATCAGTGAAGCAATTTAAAAAAAAAAGGGTTCTTAAGGGGTTTACGAAAGACTGAAGATTTTTTTGTTTGTTCCAGAGGTTGAAAATAAGGGTTCCAGTGTACCTTGTAGTATTTGTTGTTCATTTTATGCACTTAATCTCTTTCTGTTCATTCCAATATTTATTTATTTTATTAATCTCACATTTAACACAAGAGTTGTTCATTCAAATTTAAGAAGATTTAAGCCATTGTGCTGTTTTGATCACAATATTTATTAGTTTACGAAATCAGTCGTGGAGAAAATTGATGTTCGTAAATGCACTACTTCATTTAAAAGGATTATTGTGCAAAATATAACTTGGATTTGGTTTTCAATAGGACAATCTAGTACTTGAAATATTTTTAATGCAGAGAATTATTTAGCTGAAATTAGGTATGCTTAATTTTCTCCATATTATTTATTTATTTATTACATGGATTGCTCAAGTATAAAGATATGAGTTTTTTACTTTTACGTGAAATTGGACAATATTCTGATCTGGACTTATATTTATATACAAATGTTATTCAAAACGTGCAATTCTTCTTTTCAAGACAGATTTCCATATGCTGTCTACGTGCTTCTTAAATTATCTGTGAAGAAATTTTGCAGAACCGTAGAAAGGTTAGAAATAAGGGTTATTTTCAAATAAGAGCACCTTCATAATGAAAACATGATATAGACCATCTTCGAACGTGATATAGACAACCTAGTTACATATCTGGAGCACATTTGCATGCACGAAGTGATTTTCTCTTTCAAAGTGTGTTTAAGAAACGTTAACAATCACGGAAGATCTGATTAAAAAATAATTTTTGATGAAAGTAAAATCTTAATCAAGTTCAAGTGTAAAAAAGTTGACTTTTAAAATTAATTTTTCTTCGAAACTAAAGCAATGATCAATTTACAAGAAAGTCAAAAATATATGAAAAAGTGCGTATTTATATGAAATTTATACATACATTATTTTCAAAAGCAATGGTTATTGGAGTCTTACCATTCCAGAACAGAATTTTTTTAAAAAATGGGACACTAATGCTATTGCTAGCATACAAGTTTATTCATCAATTGGTGGATGTAAACGAGACACACAGTAAAATTTTTCACATATAAAAAACACATTACTTTTTAAAAAAAAAAAATGTTATAAGACGTTATAAAACGCTAAAACAAGTTGGAGGCTATATCTAGGTATGGAGAACCTCATTATTGACTGACGAGAGGAAATCATAAATTTCATAAAATAAACAAATTAAGTTTAAAAATGAAAAGAGTGACACAGTTCTAATAAGCAGTTTTTAAAGTACTTCTTAGAAAACAAGAGGTATAAAAATATACACATTTTTGGGGATACATTATTTGCGGAAATCATTTACTCTATCATCGTGAAGAGAAGGAGAGAGCTGAGACTTGAGAGAGCTGTGACTTGACAAAAAAAAAATGACAATATGATTCACCCAGCGTCCCACACTATATGAAATACTTGTAACAATTCGCTTTTTAGGGGCGATTAATGCAGAGATAGCAGTAGCACACTTAGGAATTTTTCAAGGGGGGTCCGGGGTCAAAAGTTCAACATTCTTGTATCATGCTCCTTTTGATTTTCTCGATTTTCGGGAACAAAACACAGTAAAAAACTAATTCATGAATAAATAATTAGCATTAATTAATCAAATTAATAATTAATAACAAACATTTAATTAAATTTTACTTACTATATACTTAGAATTATAATAAATCGGAAAAAAAATCAAGGGATTTGGGGGTTGTGTGCGCCCCTGAGAGATAGGGAATAAATGTTAAAAAAATGATTTAGAGTTGTATTAAATATTAAATATGTATCATTTAGAATATATTTATATTGACATAAAAATCAGCAACATGAATTATATAAACACTAGGGATTGCAATATCGGTATACCGAGATACCGAATACCGGTATTTTGGGCCATTTGTACAATTTTGTAATACCGGTATTCACAAGTTTAAATACCAGTTTTTCGGTATTTACTAGAAATATACACACAGAGAGAATATATGTTACTTTAAATTATAAAATGCGTTAGAACAGTTTACTCCTAGTGATGGAACGGTTTTTGAAACTTAAAAATCCAATCTAAAATGCAATGATCGACTTAAAACACCGAATTAATTTTTCCGATAAGGAATTCGACTAAATATACATAACTACATCAACTCTACTTAAAATAAAACTGGTTGTTGGGGCATTGTGTCGAAGAGATTATAATTTATTAACAGATAACGCAACCATAAATTTCATGTTGAAGTCACTGAAAGAACAACACATATTACTGTCTGAACTATATATTACACTGAAAAATCGCTCAGAAGAATGGTAAACAGAAATAGAAAATATTTTACGGTATTTACGTAATTATAAGGATTTTAAAATTAAAATGAAAAAGAAGAAGAAAGACTAACCTATTCAAATTTCTGAAAATTTTTTACCCACTAATCTATCTACACTCAGAAGAATTGGCTACAGTTATCGAAGACGATGATGACACTAATGTCGATGGTGAAAAGGAATTCTTTCTTGAACAAAATTATAATTAGTGATAACTAAAAAAAATTCAACAAACCAAAATACAAAACAGAAATCCGCTATATCCAAAACCATCAGACTTACAAATCAATTGATTTGAAGATGAGAGAATTAGAGGTAAATGCTTGGAAGAAGTATGATGCGCATTGAAAACAGTACCACCAACTAGTGTATATGCCGAAAAAGCGTTTTCGACAGCTGGTAATTTTTGCGCAAAATTACATTCCAGGGTTAATGACAGTACAATTGATGCATTATGTTTTTTTTAAATCACATTTCAAAAATTTGTAATAGTACCACGGACTGAATACTGATATTTACTCTTTTTTGTGATACTTTATATACTGTTATATTTTATAAGTTACATATTGTTTTTTGTTACATTTACACTCCCTAATAAATCTGGCAATTATAGAACAAAGAAACATACCTGTGTATTTTTCCTTTTTCTAAAATTTCTACTACCGGTACTAAAACCGGTATCCTGGTATTAAGATCTAAAAAATATCGAAACAGATTTTGAACTTTTGATCCGATATTGCAATCCCTAATACCTACTTATTCCTTCAACATAAATTGAAAAAAAAAATCGCATCGTACTTATAAAGATACATCTTGAGCAAATATTGATTAAGATAAAAAAAAAGTAATATAAAATATAAGTATTACTACAATTTAATTATTACACTTTTAAAAAATAATTAAAAGGCAAAACTTGTCCCTTTGAAGCTCTATTTAATATCAGCAGTATAAGTTCTGATTTTCAATTTGACTCATGATTTTTACTGTTCAGCTATAAAACAATTTCTTTGGGGACACAGAATATATTTCTTATGAGAAAAAAAAAAATTGTTCACATGTATATACAGAACAAAAGGGAAAAGCAGATCACATACAATAGTTTCTTCAAATAATTTTATCTCTCTGGGAATGGCGTAAGGCAATGTGAAATAAATATCTATTTATCGATAGAGTTATCTTGCAGATCCTATAATTATTCAGTAAATTTTGCTTACAATAATTCTGATTTTTTTTTCATGGTGCAGTAAGAGAAGACATTTTATTTTATATACAAGAATTACAACATCTTAAAGTTAAAAATGAGACCATTTATACAGAGAACATATTTTTTTTTTCTTTTCACGTAAATCATACAGACTACACACGAGCAGATACAGCAGAATCGTTTTATGATAATGAATAGAAAGTAAAAAAGATTTTAAATAAAAAATTAGTGAGAAGTAGAGAGGAGACACATTGATTTAACTCAATCCCATAACTTTGTACAATTGTGTAGAGCGGCATTTCTAGGCGCTCCCCTCTGGGAGGGGGCATGATAACCCAACGGGGGGGGGCGCGAGCATAAGGAAAATTCCAAAATAAAATATTTAAAATAATTATTAATTTACCGAAAAGTAGCAAAACAAAATAGATTCTGACATAGTAAAAAAATAAAATACATATTCACACTGAAATAAGATACTTATAAATTTATCAGATCAGCAAAATGAATTTAATAATTGATTTATATATATATATATAAATACTAAATTAAATGCAAGTTTTGTAATTACTAATAACTTCCATGGGATTGTCAAATACAAAATATGATACATATGTTGATAATACTAGCAGTTTATAATATTAAAGTCGCATTGTAGCTTTAGCGTCGTAGTACATTATTATTGCATTCAATACATTGTTGTTGTATAAGGGGGGGGCGATGAAAATCATGACTTAAAATTGGGTCGCATATATGGAAAGTTTGAGAAGCACTGGTGTAGAGTGAATGTGAGAATTGCTGCAAGTGGCGTATGTGGCACGAGTTCCATAGGTTGCAGACTCCTGAATTAGAGCCTGTTAAAACATAACCTAATCAACAATCCTCTTAAATTTGTTAATGGGTGTTGTAATTATTTTGTCAAGAGGGAAAAATAGATAACTTTGTTGACAGTACAATATAAGCTCTGCATATTAGTTAACGAGAAATATTGCAGTTGTTACGTACTAAAGATATAATCTTCCGAACGTATATTACTAATAATATATATTCAGTATCATATATTTTATCAGTTTGCTTTTTTTTTCCTTCATTGATTGCGTATCTTTGGCTTAATAGTTATTTATAAATGTTAATTCACAATCCATGCATATATTTTCAATAGGTTCAGGAAGACCTAATGAATAATTATGATAAATATTTATTCGTTTTATCTATTATGCCTTGCATTAATTGCAAAAGAAATCAGATTTCAATTTTTTTTAAAACATAAAATAACAAATTTTAAGAAGGGTGTTTGCTTAAATACACAAAATGAAAATTCCTTGTTTTTACTTTTATCTTTTATAAAATAGAAGCTTATTTCTGATTAAGAAAGTTATAGTTATAGTCGTTTTAATGAAGTAAACATTTAAACTAGATTCTTCGTCCCACAAAGTAAAAGTTACTTCACTTTTATTAGCATTTAAGTTTTAGATATAATTCCCCATTGATTAACTGTAATATAAAATTATGCGTAGAAAATAAAACTTAAAAGAAAGGTATAGCTTATTGAAAGAAATTTAAATTCATAAAATATTTAAATATGTGTCTCACAATTCTTATAGAAATTAAAATTTAACCTGCAAAATGAAATTATGTTAAATATTTATGCAATGCGTTTCCAGGCAAAGTAAAACATTTCTTAGAAACTTTCCGTAATTTATCTTTGTAAAAATAAACAAATTTTTGAACGTGCAATGACGAAAATAAGTTATGAAGCAGATTTTCGGACATCTCGTTATAATATACATAGTACTTAAGATCATTAATTAGATACATTTTCAAAAAATGTATGTTTGTGCACCTTTTTAGATTGTATGTTTCGGTAAGAAAAAAGATTTGAACATTTTATTTTTTCAGTTTATTTTTTTATAAGTTCAAAATTGCAAGATTTTTTTTTTCAAAACACATAAAAAATTATATTTAAGTGCCAGAAATTAATGAGATAGACAATTTTTTAATTCAATTTTTATTCACATTATATAATGGGCTGCTCTCATAGTGACCATAATATAAAAATACCTGTTATTGTACGGTTCTTTTTTATGCGTGTTCTTATGCGATGCTTTTTTGTACGATTTGTTTCGCTGCAATTTTTATTTTTATTCAATTGTTTTTTGCTATCTCTCTTTTTTTTGTGGTATATGAATTTCAACGACTTTAATGTCACTGTAATGTTTTCTCTCAATGGACATATATACACTTCAAGACGCTCTATTCATTTATTATAAATAATCTATCTACAATGCACGTTCCTTTGCTTTTTCACAACGAGCTAACAGCATTCACTTAATTGGCGACGAAATTTTCAATTACAGTAACATTATCAATAATTTGATTGATTATGAAGACGGAGAAGTAGAACTGGATAAAATATATGCAGGGATCCAGCTTTCTAACCAATCGGAAAAGTATTTTCTTAAAAAAGATAATGAATCCGAAAGGAGTTGTGACGGATCTTTACGCCATCTTCACACTAATCCTCTTGGAGAATCTTTGGACTAGCATTTGCGCTTAATTCACTGTCATCCCTTTCAAGAAGAAACCGTAATATTCAGATAAGTTCGATTATATAAACTCAGAGTTTTGTGATTATAGTGAAGTAGGTAGGAAGCAGCTACATTCGCTACCCAGGTGAGATTGAACAGTGGTGTTTCGCCATTGTTTTGAATTAGCAGATTTGAGGTTAGGAGTCAAGGATAGATTACATTGAGTTAAATAAGTTGATTCCCCCCATATTTGCTTAATAATCATTGCTTTCTAAGTGCTACCCATTTAACACTCACTTTGGGAATAGATTGTTGTTGGTTAGTTTGTGATTGTGGGATTCTCTGGTTCTGCTTCTATTCCTTCCTTAGGTAGGCAAGACGGTGAGAGAGATACTTCGGGAGGAAGTTTCTAAAAGAGTTTAAAATTCCAAAAAGAGCTTCGATTATACATTTATGGTTATCGTGGCATTTACATTCAATTGACCAACCGACCTTCATCGCAACAACTTACCACTTACTTTATGGTGCTAAAATAAATTAACTGACATTTAATTTTCAAGAGACGAAAGCAATTTTGAACTAATTCACCACAGAAAGATGCGTGAGTTGGATTACGATAAGTAACAATGAAATATTTATGTGCATTTTGAAAATATATCCATGTTATACAATGAGAAATTAAAAGTATTTAAAATATTTCCATGTGTCATTTAATTATTTATTTTATTTGGAAGCACTTTTTCATAAATTTCATAAATAATTGGTGTATTTTTTAATTGCGACTTTTTTATGCGGTACCTCTTCACCTCATAAACAAATCATGTACTAGTATGCCGACAAAGTTGTTTGGTATATGTGAGTATTTATGAGAGAGAGAGTTTCGAATATTTTTTGTGCAGTTTCTTTTTATACGGTCTTTATCTACCGCACAAAAACAGGTTTTAATGTATATGTTTAAATCCATAATTAATATTATTTTATGGACAAAAAATTATTTAAAGATAAAAATACATTTTTCTCCTCCTAAAATTAAAATTCGATTTAAAACCGGTACGAATAACTAATGAAATGGAATTTGATTTTTTTATAGCTTTTTACCATATTTGATTTGTTTTGACATATTTAAACGATCCAATTTCTTTAATTTTTAGTAAAAGTTACGTTGATGTTTCAATATCTAGTTTCTGTGGATAAAATATATTGCTATCAATTAATAAAAATATCACGTCTTTTAGGAAATTTATACATTTTTGAATGTTGTCTTATCAATTGTCACAAAATGATGAAAAATTTTACTTTTTACGGACTTCGAAATCTTCATCCATGGTCAAGTGTAGAAGATAGTACTTGTATGTCTGACACCACACACTTTAAACTTCCCCTAATGTAAGGACTTGTAATTTCTACAGATTTAACACAAGTCAACTCCGCTTTAAAGCAGGTTTTTACTGGTACCAGGACTCTTATCAATGGCTTGACAATATCAACACTGGCCATCAATTTGCAACCATGACCATATGGATATCGTCGTCAATATGTATGCATAAATAAAGAATGCAATCAATTTTATTTATAGCTATAAGCTATTAAATTGCTTTAAAACTAGATTAGGAGCAGTTCTTTTAAAAAATGGACCGAATGTTTGATGCAATTTCAAAACACCATTTGGAATTATACTTTAAAACAGTATTGACTAATTTGGCATCAAAATCTGACTTTGAAATAAGCAACACAATTATATCTATGAATGAAAAAAAATAAACAGCTGGTAGGATTTCAGAAAGCAAAACTGTTTCATAATGCAGGGATGGATTTTCGACACTTTTGCTGCTGTATAATCACATGCATGTAGACAATAACTTTATGAATATCTTGATGTAAATGATGTCAATGACATATTTTTGATGCATGCATTGTAGAATATTTTTGCCACAATGTATTGTATTCAGCCCATATGGATAGATGTTATTATAGTATTCAACATAATGGTTATCCCACCATAATCTATCTTTTAAATATATAAATAAATGTAAGGATAATTAAATTATATCTGAAACAAAATCCCATATCTACCATGTAACTTTTATTTCCGTAACATATTCGACTCTTAAATTAAACACCTAATTATTTCCCAGAAAATGTATTCCAAACATAACACTTTTAAGCCATGTTTATCAAATTTTATAATCTCCAAATATACGCTTCCACCCATCTTTTTCAAATCGAGAATAAAAAAGTGTTATTTAATAGTTATGCATCTAAGTATTTAGCCCAATTAAAATCTTCACTTGGCTTTAATTTAACATCACACACACACACACACATATATATATATATATATATATATATATATATATATATTGAAAGATTAAACAATACAGATTGAAGGATAAAATTTTTTTTAATGAGTTAGTTTTATATGAATTGCAAGTTAAAGAAATAAAAAAAGCTTCTCGCATATCTCAGCTGACCTAAAAACCATTTTTGTTAAAATTTAAGTTTGTGGTTCTATTAGACGATAAAAAGTATTTTTTTTTTATTTATAACGCCCCGTAACTATCTTGGGGATCGATTTTTGAAAACACATTCCTAAGCTGATCTCAGCTCAGCAAAATTGTTACACATTTTGTGTTATGGACGCTTAAAATAGTGTAAATAAATTACATCAGGATGTGTAATATGTTAACATTACTTCCTGTTGTTTTTATTCGCAAGCAACATCGTTCCTTACATTATAAGGATGATTCAATAGAAACTTAACGAAATGTTGGTGATAGAGCCAAATTTGCATCATTTTTGGAAAAAAAGTTGTCAACTTGGCAATTGAATGAACGGTGCAGAAGTTAATATTATGTCATGCTACTTGGTGGAGAGCTGCAACAAAGCCTTCTCCACAAAAAAGTACATATACATACCAATTTTCATAGTGATCAGTTGATCGGTGTTGGAGTGAAGAGAGGGTCCTGTATACAAACATCCATTTATATATGGATGTTTTTTTTTATGAAGAATACCAATAAAATAAATGGTTTAAAAGTATATTGTACTAAAATTGGATACAAACAGACAAAACAAAAAACAGATGTATATCGAGCTATTAAAAATATTTATGTGTATTCATACATTATCATGAAATAGCCAATGGAGTGAGTAAGTAACAACTTAGAAATAAATGATAGTTTTGAAATGCTTTAAAATATTTGAAGTTTATACAGAATATCTAGTAAAAAATTCATTAAAGTTGTAAGATGCAAATTTCTTAACATTCAAATTAAGCCTTACATTTTTCTTATTCTTACAAAAATGTATTTGCTCTAAGCAAAATAGAAATAAGTTCCATAACTATTTTGTATATCTTAGGAAAAATAAATATGGAACATATTTATGTATATAAACATAACATGTTTTAAATTTTAGTAGAATTTCGGCATAAATTTGTCTTTAAGTTATCGTGGAAACTTTTATTTTTAAGCACTTTAAAATCAAATGAGAATTCATAGGAAACCCTAATTTATATATTATTAAAATAAAGGTTAAAGTACACAATTGGCACTAGCTGGAGGGATTTAAAAAATTCATCTACTTGGCACGCTGTCGAGTGATGTCCTTCGATTAGCAACCCCTCCAGAAGATGTAAAGCAAGAGCGCGAATTTCAAGATGCTGGAAAAGTGAAATAATGACAGCACAGTATTTAAAATTGAAAAATTAAATTAAAATGTAAATTAAAAAAATTTTAAAATTGAAAATTGTTGCAAAATTAAAGTATTTTAAAACTTAAAATTGTTAATAAAAAGTTATTTTAAAAAATAATTAAAAAATAAATAAGAATGCATTTCAGTTAATTAATTATAATTAAATTATTAAATTTGAAAAATTGAAGCACATTATATTTAAAACCATCGGTTACTACATTTTCACTCAGTTTTCTATGATTTCTATGATTTGCCCACAGTTTGGACACACATACTACAAGCCAACTAAAACCGTCTTTCAGGGGGCACCATTTAAAGACAAAAATTCTTTCCTAAAGCAGGTGACGCTGCAAAAACCTATCAGAAAACTCAGTATACTTCAACATACATTCATTCACATTTATAACACTATTATCATTGTTGGCCATTGTGAGGATGCGTAAAAAATGTTTGTGAAGAAAAAGAAACTTGTCCTGAAAAAACATATCACCCGAAGGACACTGCCAAAAAATGATGTGTCAAATATTCCGCAAAATGTTTCACGAAAAAGTAGATGTAGAAATGCGACGAAGCGATAAACGAGAAACGACAATACAACCTATGAAAATGCTTAAGTTAGTGAAAAAATCGAATGAAAATTTTCTGAAGTTAATAGGAATACTGCCACAAATATAAAACAAAAAAAATAACTTAATATACAGTCGGACCTCTATGTTACGAATTCGCTAAATCCCGGAAAAAAGTTCGTTATATGGAAAATTCGTCATATAGAGGTTCATCTTTTAATATACTTTATAGACCACATGAAAAAAATTTTAAATTTATAGACACTATATATTCAAGAAAGTAATTATTCACACCTTTTTTAAATTAATATATGTTTATTTTATATATCGTTAACCATCAAAAAAAAAAAAAAAAAAAAAAGAAATAAAAGAAAAGAAAAACTGCAGTGAAAACAAGGGAAAAAAATGTCGAAGAATACACTATATTTTCAATATTAAGACGAAAGACGAATTTTAAGGAATTTTCCTAATTTAGTTAATAATAATATTAAACATACAATATTTTATTAGAACACAAGGACAAACCCTTTGAGGATGAAAGGGGATATCGAAGATGTTTCTAGAGAACTGGACAATGGGGGTTAATGGTTGCACTTCTTTGATGAAACGTCCAGAACTCTATTGCTCTCGGCGAGTTAGGATCTAATAACCAGTTTAAGATTTATGACCACCATAAAATGTGTAAAAGAGAGAATAACTTGAAATGTCCAAAAACACTTTAAAACAGAGAGAGAAAAATTGAATCACAAAAGAAAAGTTCGTTATATAGAAAATGCACTTCGCTATAGAGAGGTTATTTTACGAAGAAAATCGTGAAATGTTCTTGGTTCCCGGGAAAAGTTCACTATATAGAAAAATTCGCAATATAGTGTTTCGTTATATAGAGGTTTGACTGTACTATAATAATAATAACAAAGCAATATACATAGAAATAAATAATATATTTTTTTAAAAAAAATTAAAATTATAAAAAAATAATAAAATTACAATAATAAAAACAACGATAATGCTGACAACCACATAATCAAATACTGCAAAACTATTCCAAATCTATAAAACGTACTGGACTTCAATGCTCGAAAACCAGCTCGATTATCACAATTGGCATACTTTTCAATTTCGTAAAAACTCTAAAAACAAATCTTGCCTACCAGTTTCTGATTGTGCCCTTTAACCAAAAGAAAATACTTTGAAAAATACTTATAAAGTCCTATCATAAATTCTAAGACATCACAATTTAATTTTCAGTGTTGAAACACATTTTGTGAAAAATAAGTACTGATGGATAAATTATATTTTGAAACATTATAAATACATGTAAAATGTATCGTAATTATTCTTAGAAACATTTCTAATTATAATCCACATATATTTCATGTCGATATATTCTTCTTATTTATAAAGTAATTCTCTAATTTAATTTTATTAAATTAACTTTTGGAAGTAACTGTATTTAATTATCATTAAATTAGTATTTTAAAAAATCGAGTTTCTCATTCTTAAACTTTTAATGACATTTCTTATATAAAAGTCCTCGACGTAATAATTTGATTAAAATGTATATATTAGTTTTATTAAAAATATTAAATACATTAATTTAGACTTTTTTAAATTTTAAAATCAAATTAATATTTCAGAAGACATTTTTTTTAAAAAAAATAATTACAAAGTAGTGTAATATAACTCCTTTAATATAATTTTTGAATTTATAAAAAAATGTTATTCCACTTAGTTTAAAATTTTTAAATGTCTTTTGATGTAATAACACAAAAAAAAAAAAAAAGCAAAATTTTTTGGGAAATCCCTAATTTTTTTTTTTTTTTTACTTTATACATAATAAAAGTTTTATATTAGTTAGTTAATGAAATTTTTGTAAAAATGTTACTTTTTAATAAGATTAGATTCAATTTATGTAATTTCTTGGTATTTAATTTACAATTAGACAATTAATATATTCTTTATTAACGTAATGTTTTATAGGTACATTTAAAATTAGATTATATAAATCAATTAAAGTAAGTTCCTTATTTAAAAATATAATGCGATTTGTTTATATTTTATACAAAGAAAAATTAAAAGGCTAGAAATATCTTCTTTATCATGCGTGTAGATGCATTAAAATCTCATTATGTAATATAAATTAAAACAATATTATTTTCTATTTTTCTACTTATTGGCTCGAACTTTGAAGAATTTTTACCATACGATTCTAATTAAATGTTTGGGGATAGGAGATTAAAACTATCTAATTAAACTACACTATGCGTAATTACATGTATTTTTCACTGCATTTGATTCTAATTAACAAAATTTAATTAAATACAATTATAAATTAAGACTTTTTTTTAAGAAAGCCTTATTCAGACACTTGGAGCACAAGGTGATTTTAATAAAAATTATGATTTCAGTATGCTTTTAAATATATCCACTGGTCAAAATGACTTAAAATGTGAGCTGAATATACTTGAAAAGTGGTGAAACTGTACGGCATAAGAAAAAAAAGTTCCAAAGTATATTAACAGTTAGCACTGTAAGCGGAATATTGAAAATGGATTCAGATTTTGTGTCAAATCATATTAAACGGTACTGTTCCATGAGCCTCATTCTTTTGATTTTTTTTACGGGAAATTGATTTCTTAGTCAGTCAACAGTGGTTGTGCTGTTAGTGAACAGACCATGACACACGATCATCCAACAATAGACGAGATAAATAGGGTTTTAATTGTCCTTGGACCAAAAACCGCATCACAGCAAAAATGAAACTCCTAATGTTCCATCTTTCTTCAAGTAAGTTTAATTCAAATTTGTAGTCATTATGAGGATTTGTTTTCATCCACACTGCAGTGGGTCAAAAATTGAATGCCAAGCTTACTTGCGGACATCAACACTGGGGGCCTCGTTTCAAACTGACCACCTGATCGGAACATCTGCTTATGCACCTCAGCGCAAAATGATCACGTATACTGGGATGCGCACAGTAAGCCCTAGTCCTCATGGG
>BMAV01017840.1:72805-87215 GCA_019973955.1 Trichonephila inaurata madagascariensis | reverse complement strand
GTGAGGAGATGGTTTGTAAACCTCCTGCTTATTCAATCTTATCCATGTTTTCAAAACACTCGATTTTTACCAGGATATTAAAAAATAATTTTTTCCCCTAGAATCATCCTTTCTTTTACGGATCCAGCAACCATTTGCAGCAAAATAAGACATTTTAGAAAGTAGAATGTAAAAGTGCAAGAGCAAAATAGTCGTAGCAATATTGGTAAACAAACAACATATTCATGAGCCTCAAATGTCACATGAATTTAGTCCATAGGGGGCCCCTAGGCGAAGCCAATTTTTTTGGCGACCAGTGTCAGTTGCCAAACTATCTATCTGTAGCGGTAATTGCTCCGAGAATAATGAAGCTATGCCAAAGTAATGATGAGCTAAATTCATTCTGGCATCTAGATAAACATCGCTAAATCCTAGGGGCTTCCTATTCTTCACTTTAGAAGTTATACATAGAGAATGTAAATAAATTTGGTAAAATCCTAGAACAGCACACTGCTGTATTTGGCGACAAGGATAAACCTGTGTTTTTCAAAATGGTGTCAAGAGACAAAAAAACTTGATTTTTAAAATGAAGATAGGAAACATCAAATGAAAAATAAGAAATTAAACGCAAATTCTTTCCAAATTTTGGACATCCATACCAAGATTCTATCACACAATGCTTCTTTCATACAAAAAATAATCATTACTTACTTACCTGTTATTCAGACGAAAATCCATTCGTCATGTTTTTACGAAGAAAATGGTTTCTAAAACAGATTCTACAAAAACCGAAAAATCGTCGTTTCTAAAATGCAGCTGAAGAACAAAGCTAATGAATGCTTTAGGCTGATGAACTAACGATCCACAATTTCTCTCAAACGCAAATTGTTTTCATATTTCAGACATCCATACCCAAATATTTTCAATCTCATTCCCTAAGCAATCATTTCTTTCTCACCTCTTTCATTCAAAAGAAAAAAAAAAACAACAACTGGTCGAGCTTCAAAAAAGAAAACGGCTTAAACCTTTCAACATGATCGTTGGAAAAGAAATAACCGCTGTTCAAATCCTGAAAAACTAAAAAAAATCCGGGGTGCGAGTTTGATATCTGGGGTAATAGTACCTAGTTGTTGTTTATGTTCACCAACATGAGCGATAAAATTGCAATATGGTTGCTTTGAAATTTCTTTCATTTGTTGATGTAGTTGCCATGGGGATGATGTTTCTTATAGTTCATCCAATTGGTTTTTTTTGCACAGCTAATCCTGTTAATTTCAGACAATTTTAATTCAAATACTTTAAAAATGCAATCATTTTCAACCCATTCCTTCATAACCGGCTGCTCTTTTTTACTTTGTTTTTGTGCTTCTATGGATAATGGATATTTTTACAGTTATCGGTGAGTACCAGGATTTTTTTTCCAAGGAATATAAGGCCTCTTCTTTCAATTTCTTCGGTCCAAAAGGTGTTCCCAATTCACACTTTTTGTCAACTTTTATTTTTAAAAAATAATGATTTTCTTTTCTCGTTCCTTCCGAAGATTTCATTGATTTCGAACGTGGTCCAATGTGAAAACTGTGGCCGTGACATGAAGGTTGCTCCGGATACATCCAGAAAATTTGAAGGTAACATCTTTTGCTTTGGAGATTTGTGCTGCCGCAATAAGAAATCTATACGATTCAATTCATTTTTTTCAGGCAGCAAATTGCCAATTTTCAATCATCCTACTTTTGATTTATGAATTCTTCAGGCATTCCTCGTTCACTCAAATTCATAAGGAGCTCGGGATTTATTTGCAGGTTGTTGCCGAATGGCTCAGCTATGCGCCCAATGTGTTAATGGAACATTGTTCTTAACACAGAGAAGCTTGGGGTAGGGAGGGTAAAACGGTTGAAATTGACGAAAGTAAAATTGGGAAAAGAAAATATAATAAGGGTCATTTCGTGCAAGGACAGTGGGTTTTTGGCGGCATAGAATGCAAGACAAGACGCTGTTTCCTGGTTGCAGTTCCCCTATAGACGGCAGAAACACTTCGCCTTATTGAATCATGGATCTAACCAGAACAATTGTAATATCTGACTGCTGGAAATCTTACGAAAGTTTGAGCAAAAGAGGCTATCATCACCTTACAGTTAACTATTCACTCGAATTTGTTGATTCTGAGACCGGCGCTCATACTAATACTATCGAAGTTACCTGATGTCACTTCGAAGCATCCTTGCCTGAATAAAAGCGAAGAGGAAGATTTGAAGGATATATCGCCTGGTATGTGTTCATGAAAATTTGTTTCGCTCTCTAAGAGGACCCATTCATTAAATTTCTTGACCTTGCTTGAAATATTAATTGGGATGAATGGGAATCGTTTCGGGAGGGGGAGTCGAGGAATCGAATTCATAACCCTTTCAACCACCAGCATTGCACCTTATTTTTTTGGAATTTTTAAAACTTCCTTTTCCTTATTACATCCAATTCCAAAAATGCATTTGTTATATTTTACTTTAATAAACGACCTTTCAAACTTTCGGTAGCCTTCATATTTTTTTTTTCATGCAAAAAAATATCCTGGTACTTATCATATTTCATACTTTTGGCCACATCCATTAAAGGTAAGCACACTATTTCACTACCAATTTTCAAGATTTTTATCAACATTATTTTTTCCTTCTCCGATTCATAAACGGACGGCGCCATCTTGGATTCCATTCCAGCTACAGTAAATGCTGCCGCGCGATATTTATCGCTCACGCGCACTGCAGCCAATTACCCCGGATAACAAACTAGGGAACTAATTTGATAACCGGGGTAATAGCGCCGAATGCTGCTTGGCGCGATCCTTATCATGCCAAGCAGCCTTTCTTGCTGCTGACTGAGAAGCCAATATGCGCTTAGCTAGTTTAATGATACACAATTTTAAAGAATTGTTTTGAAATACATTTAAATGTATTTCAAATAAAGGATATAGGAAGAGATTGAAGAATAACCTAGATTAATCAAATAAATAATGATTAATATGTAATAAAAAGTAACATGTACTAATAATAGTATTATAAGCAGCATATAATAAGCTCATAATATTATTTTATCTAATTTTATGTAATATTCATATAGTACAATTATATAACGGTTATTAGAAACAATAATCATAATATAATTAAATAGTAATTATTAAAATGAATAATCGTCGAATTGTAAAAAAATAAAAATAATGCATAAGAGAACTCGTAATACAGAACTATAAATAAATAACATAAGAATAGATATAAAGGAACAACAAAAATAGTTATAAATGAATAAGATAATAATTATAATTAAATAATAATTATCATAATTAAATAATAATAATTATAAAAGAAATAATAATAATTATAAATAAATAACAAAGTATGTAGTAATATTTATAGATAAATGCTAAAAAGAACCTAAACAATTATAAGAAAACTAATATTACAGGGATTATTCCCATAATAATTTTTCATTATGAATAAAATAATTACAAAATGTATGTTAAAACTAATTTAGAATATCATTTACAAAGTAGTGAAAGCTGCAATATGAAACTTGACTGTAAGTTCCTTCAACAATTTCATCAACAAAGAACGAAAAACTTTTTTTAAACAAAAAATAAATTATTTTTTAGCATAATTAAAAGCACAACACTTATTCTTTTAAGAAAAAATATTCTATTACCACCATTTTAGAAATATCCATATTCGAAAATAGCCCAAAATTTTACACAGAAGACGCAAAATCAAAGAAAATTTATACTAAAAAATGGTTAAATTTTGAAGAAATCGCCTGAAATTAAAGGGTTACAGCGGGAAAAAATGAATAAAAGTTATTTCTAATATACGCTATCCCCATGGAAAACCACATCGACGACAAAAAAATATTAAGGAAAACCATATTGAAATATTATCACCCATCTTGGCTAACATAAAACAACAACTTGGCACTACTACCCCGATATCAAATTAGCACCCAAACTAGTTCCAAATCCGGTCCAAGTAGGGGTTACTACTTCCCAAAATTTTTGCAGGATTGCCATATTGTAAACTTAATCCAAAATTTGGGTGTCAAGAAGAAAAGCGCCCTAGGATCCACCCATCCATTTTTGTGTATACATTTATAATTTTCTTTTCGATTTTTTATTGTGGAACCCCAGGGTTCTGTAAAACACAATTTGAAGACACCTGATGTAAGATATGCATTATCTTTGTTTTTTTTGGTACTTATGTATTAGCGTCACCACAACAAAATTGGCACCAGGTAAATAGCACCATATTGAAAAAACAAAGATTCTTATATGTTTTAAAAAAAAGAAAAACAACACCCCATAGTACAATATTGGCTTTTGGTGATGTAATACATATATAAATATATTTTCCCAGTTACCATCTAAAAATTTTGCATTTACATTTTTCCCATATTAAAAACACAATTTTCTTTTAACTAAATTTTTAGGTGTCAAAAAAAAAACAGGAGACAACCAGGGCCTTTACTGAGTACAACAATTATTCTAATTCCTCATTTACAGTAATACAAATGCCAACAACTGCAGCAATTGGACTATTGGTAATGATCTGATATTGACATTTTTCTATATAATTTTATCAAAGGCAAGATATTAGGAAACAAACTAAAAGGCACCAATTTGGTTCAAAAACTAAATTAGTCAGAATGAAAAAAATTTGTGGTACAGCCTATGCACCCCACATATGGAAAAATACCATTTTTCTAAGAAAATAGTTAAATCTATAACATTAAAACTAGTGAGGAAAAATTTTATTAGACATTAGGGATACATTTTGGCTCAAGTGTAGTATAGGGGGCCACATCGGATTTAGCGATTTTTCTTCGGATTTGGCGATTTTTATCTAAATGTCATGGTGAGATATCGAATTCATTCTACAATAAATAATTCCGAAAAAAGTACCTTGGCGACCGCTCTTAGTCACCAAAAGATAGGGCTGCGCCGAGTGGCCCCCTATACTACACTTGAACCACATTGTTCAATACTACATTGTGATCAAACTTTACTCAAATATAATCCAATTTCGAACAAATTATTATAGAAATTCTTTTAAATGGAATCTGAATAGGATGCTTCAAAAAAAAAAAATCATTTTCTATAGTTTATAAAACTTACCTTTATATATTCGACCAATAGGGATAGCTTCCAATTGAATGGGAGAAGGGTATTTGAAGCCGGCTTTTTCAAGACCGATCAAAACTTTTTCAGATAAAAGAAAAGAAGAAAAGTCCCTTTCTCCTGAATAATTACATCACTTGAACGCCACTTCTTTTCCAAAACATGTGCTGTACGTTTAAGCATGATTACAATTTAAATTTTTATAAAGCGAAAATAAATTTACATTAGTACAAAGAGACCGACATCGCAACATATGTAAACCTAATTAAAAAACAGCGTCGGTGTCCGAGTACAACAGACCTGACGAACCTGATAGAAGAAGTATAGTATCACTTTTTCTGAATGGCAATGGATAGTAGGCGAAATTATTTATGGTGGGGTTTATATATTTATATCATAGATATTAGCCAATTTTTAAAAAAAAAAAAGTTTTTTGTATAATTGGGTATGCTTTTGGAAAAACCAAATATTTCTATTCATTGAATCTAGTTACTGTATAAGAAAATGCTTCTATTTTATTGTTTATTATTTTAATATTAAAACTTTTAAGAATACCAAGTTATAATATGTTTTTAACATGCATTTTTACCGATTCAGATCCAAGTTACTAAACGTCAAATACTTGGTAAATTAAAAAAAATATTAAAATGAAGTTAATTTTGAAAAGCATTTAATGTAACCTAAAAAAAAATAAACTAAAATTGCTAGAATATACCATCTTAACTATTAGTGTTATACAATTTGTGGCTAAAGTGTAGAATAGGAGACACCTTGGATTTGGCGATGTTTATCTAGAATCTCGTTTTAAATGAAAATGAATATAAATAATAATAAGGAAATAGGAAACAAGAACATAATGAAAAATTGTAATAAAAATTAAATTTCTAAGGATCACCTGTCGAAGTCCATTCTAACACATCTATCATAATCATTTCAACTTCATGATCAGAATGAACCGATTTTTTTGGCTTTATGTCGATCAAAAAACAGTTTGCAAATTTTGAAAAATAAGCCAAAAAATTTACCTGTAACAATTTGTCTGTTGCCATTACAAAAATAACATAATACACTTCCACTTTATTCACTCTATTTAATATCTTTAGGATGTTCTAGAAAATTGCACTATTTTCCCGTTGTGTGCAACGGTTGCCATATTTAAATAGTAAAAATAACAATTTCTGGATATAAAAATATAACCTCGTTCTCCCTTTTAGAAACTAAAAAAATCAGTATATTATTTAACATACAGAAATGTTGATAGTACTAAAAATATATAGACTCATACATAAAACTCATTATAATATATATATAAAACTCATTATATATAAAAAAAACTCAAATATATAAAATTCATTATAGTTGATATTATAAACACTGTGATGCTCATAGCCCTAAACATTTGAGCGAAAATTCATTTTTTAAGAAGTAGAAGTTTCTTCGTAATCACATACTTCATATGGTTAAGAAATGTATCAGTAAAAATTATACAGGATATCAGTAATACGCTTCACGCAAGTGCAACACACATGCAGATCTGTCGCTAGCCAAAAGCTCAGAGTGAGAGAGGGGTGAATATTAACGTCACACTGTATAGCTACACTAGAACTTTTAGCGACGGACATCGTAATTTTGAACCATGGTCAAGTGACTAGGACAATACCTGAGCCGGCACCCCTCTCCTAACTACCACACCAACGGAAGAACGTTTGAGCTCTCGACAGATTTAACGTGCATCTCACCCCCATATGACGGGTCTTCAGTGGTACTGGGCTCGAACTCGAGACAGGCCAGCCATAAGTCCGCTACCTTGACCACTAGGCTACCTCGGACTCTCCAAAAGCTCAGAATTATGAGGTGTATTAATCACAGTTTGCGTTTGATTACAAATGATTGTTTATTATCGTATTTCGAAGCTACAATTGGTCTATTGGTGACGAACCTCGTAATTTTGAACCACTGCCCAGATGACGAGAAAGACATCTAAGCTGGTATCACCTCTCCACACTTCCTCATCAAGCCAACATGAGTCATGACAGATTTAATGAACATCAGCCCCCGCCACACGAAAGGACTACATTGGTACTAGAAATCAAACCCACTACTCCGCAACGCTGGCCACCAGTTTGCAACTATGACCATAGAATCTTAAAAATTCTTAAAAAATACACATTCACACAGAAAATATATTTTTCGGGATAAAAAGGGCTGTAGTAACTATGGCCAAAATTGTGTTTATCGAGTCCTGGTGTCACTAAGGACCCACTGTTTAGAGAAGTTAATAAACTTTAAATCTATCAAGGCTAACACAAAATCCTCATTTTGGTAAGGTGTGGAATTTGGTACCACAACTTGGGTGTTATTCTTATCATTTGGCCTACTTTTGAATTACGAGGCTCGTCACCAATAGTTCTTGTGCATATTCACAAAGAGTGTTACATTAATGTTTGATTTGATTTCAATTTGCGTCACCCTGGGAAGCAAAACGAGGGTTATTGGTGACGGACCTTAATTTTTAAACAACAGTCAAGTGACAAGGATGTCACCTGAACTAGCATCTTTCATCGAACATCCACACTACAGGAGAACGTTGATTTAACTAGAATCAGCCTTTCTATACGGTGGGCTTAGGTAGCTCTAAGATTTGAACCCGCGACTGGCTTAAGTCAGCCATGAAATCGCTACCATGACTACTCGGCTACTGCTGCCGATCAAGATATAAATAAACAATCATTTAATACAACGATAAATTCTATAGGCCAAATGTTCAGCAAGTTTAGCGTCATATACAGGGGTTGATACACATTAAGTCTGTCGAAGTTCAGAGTCTTCCAGTGGCATGTACGTCACTTTACTGAGGTTCAAAATTACGAGGTCTGTTGGCAATAGCTCTCGTGCTGCTTTATAGTGTAATGTTAATATGCACTCTCTCAGCAAGCTTAGCAATACCGATGCATCTAATAATATGGAAATTTGATAATTATTGGGAACTACTCTTTCTTACGTTAATATGTTCATTATAAACTTTGTAAGGAAAAGTATTGTATGTAAATGCATAAAAATTTCTTTTCTCTTTTTAAGGCAAGAATGAAGTTAATATACATTAATATAAGAACAAAACATACTTGCGAAAATTCCTGCATAGATCTTAAGAAAGAGAATCCTTTTTCATCAATCAAACATGGAGGAGGAGGTGTAATGTCTCGGGGTGCACAGGAAGCTTTTGGGTTGGTAATCTGGAATTTATTGAATCAACAATGTACAAAACTCTGATTACTTGAACTTACTGAAGTTAAATATCAGGGTAAGTGCAGAGAAACTTGCGGTGAGGGATGATTTTTGCTTTCAGCAGGACAAAGATACCAAGCTAATGACCTACATTGTGAAACCATGGCTGTTCGATCATGTACCAAACCAATTCCGTAAGCCATCCCAGTCCCCAGACCTAATCACAATACAGCATTTGTGGGATTTACTTGAGTAAATAATTAGGGAGAACACAACAACATCCAAGGAAATACTCAAATCTCATAGTAGAAGAATGGAACAAAATATCCACAGATGAGACAATTAGGCTAGTTGAATCCCTGCTAAATACATTGAGGGAGTTATAGAAAGCACAGAATAGTTTAAAAGTATTAACTTTTAATTAAAATCCATTATTGTGATGGTTTTTTCCAGTGTACGCACATGATTTGTGTCGTTTTCAAGTTATAAATATTTTTATTATTTTATGTAATAATCAATTGATTGTTGCTTATACTATTTGAATTAACGGCGTTAGAGGAACCAATAAAAAATAGCATTGATTCAAAAGGACTTCATTCAATTAGCGATATTTGCATGAAAATGAAAGATGATCATCTGTATGCAGACGTTTGGAGACAAGTTCATATTAATTCAATGTTTAATCACTGTGTTTTGTATTTGGCAATGAATATCGGTATTTTGAACCATGTTTTAGTAAAGAGGGTGACACCTTAGATTGCACTCCACTCATCAAACTTCTGTACCGTATCAACGTGGGGATATTGAGCCAAAATATATTTAAAGTGCATCATCCCCTCTACATTGCGGGTCTTGAATTCACAACTTCGCCAACTACGAGTCAGACGATTTTTGAAGTCAATGGACCAACATGGCGATGTGCAACAATGTACAAGCATGGGGATTTTCCAGAATAAAGAGTGACCAGTGGCATAACGCGCGCGCGTGCACCTCTGCATTGCGGAGAAGCCCAGGGATCTAGGGAGCCCAAAGCCTTATTGCCGCCAAGTATCTACCTTTTGTAAAATCCAACTTTGGAGGCCCAAAACCTGACTTTGCAGGGGCTCAAATGTTTTCCGTTACGCCACTGAGACTGACTGCGGTAGCCAAGTGTTCTTTGTCGCAAACTTGTGGCTGACATTGTATTTGCCTAATCATGGGTTCAAATTCTAAAACAGCTGTGTAAAGAGTTGATGTGTGTTAAATCTGTCGAGGCTCAAAGTCCTTATGTTGGCGTGGTGTGTTTGTTTGGAGAGTGGGAGGACAGCTCAGGTGACATCATCGTCACTTGACCATGACTAAATTACGAGGTGTGATGTCAATAGCCATCGTTTTACTGCACAGTACAACGTTCATTATAATATAGGTTTTTTTTGCTCGCAAAACAATCTTTAATTTTTTTAAATTTTACAATATAGCTAATAATTTATTCCGAGTGGTTATATATTTCTGTTTTTAAAAAATAATTAATAACCTATTAAATACCATTACTTAGTTTTTTTTTCAAATATTATTATTATTATTTTTTTTCATAATTATTTTAAGACTCATGATTGTACTTAAATAATATAAATTGAAAATAATCTAATTCAACAACACTTCAATCTTTAGAAGACTGCCTTTGATCATTGAATGATAGAAGGTATCACTAAGCAACGCGGCCGTAAAATATTTTTTAAGATCTACTGAGTTGTATATGGGATATATATTAAGTATCAGTCCTAAATTATAAATTTAAATATTTATTTTTCTTGTCTTTGCTTCAAATTGGTAAATATTATTGAGAATAATTATTAAACTGTAAGATGTGTATTTACAGCACGAACTTAGTAAATTCTTTAAAATTACAAAAAGTAAAATAAATTATTATCCATTATAAGACTAGAGTATTTGCTTTTACTTCAGATTGAAGTGTTCTTATATGCTCTGCCTATGCAATTAATCCAGTACACAAACATAACTCTTAAAAAAAGCGGCAGGAATGAGCCAAACGCTCAATTGCTTACTTTCTCGAAAGAGTAAGCTCCCAATCAGACACAAGGTTTTGCTCTATAAATTATTTCTCCGACCAATTTTGTTATATGCATCCCCCATCTGGGCTTCTGCTGCAGTAACTCACTTGAAAAAATTGCACGTTTTTCAAAATAAACACTTTAGAAAAATTACTAATGCTCCCTGGTTTGTCAGAAACGAAATCTTGCACAAAGATCTCAAAATTGATCCAATTCTTGATTTCATTAAAAATCAGTCTACAAAATTTTTTGACAGATTACCTCAAATTCCTAACCAATCTATCCGAGTCATCCCTGCCTATGATAACTCTCGGTCCCAAGCTCTGCAAAAAGACCTAGAGCTGCTCTTCACCACATATATCAGCATTTCCCAGTCCTTAAAAGACTTCGGAGATCCTGAATATAGTCTGGAAACTCTTTTCAAAATTTTTATTTTCTTATTTATTTATTTAAAAAGTAATAAATAAAAAATAAAAATAATCCCTAATTTTAGCTTTCGTCATTTTGTGCAAGATTTCCCCTCCATTAAATTACTTCGACTTAAACCCACATTCTTCTGAATCGGTCTTGCGTGGTAGTTTAATTCCATGTCAATTATTCTCCTTTTTCCACATCTTTTGTGGATCATCTTTTATTTTGCTCATCTCCCAGCAGATGGCATCACATTATGGACACTTTCTGTGTCAACACCTTCTCTTTTCGTTGCGACACTCTCTCCTGTCATCACTACACGATTCAGCAGTGTTTATCCTTCCCCTTTATTTTAACATCATGTACCACGAGCACCACGGCATTAATTGCTTTTATTCTCCATTTTATCTTTTTATCTTCCAAATTCTGTGTCTACTTTCTGATTTCGTTCCGCATAAAGAAAGGACGAATTAGAGAAGAGCACAGATTTCTGCCACCTCCCTCCGGGAAGGTGCCTCATTAAATATGTTCCATACTTGCCAATTAAATTGTTTCTTGCTCTCTCACCGGTAGTATGTCTTCAGCTACAGGTGAGAAGCTTTCTTTTAGAACGGCTCTGAGCTGTTGTTAATAATTTTGATAGCATCTTTTAAATTTTATGGAACTTTCAATTAATTATTCTCTTTTTTCTTATTAATTATGATGAGAGGGTAATACCGTTTTTTGGTAAGGTACCTCGTATTTTGAAGCCGTGGGCCGTGGATAACTCTTAAAAACCAATGTTCTAAAGTTAACCGAGATTAAGAATACAAACCATAAAGGTTTTAAATCCATAAATTTAAAAAAACATGAAAAATACAAAATATTCAAAGAAATAAAAAAATTAACTGAAAATTAATTAATAAAATAGAATTGCTGTAAAATAAATCATTCGAATTAGGAGTTTAATCATACCTATTCTTCGAAAAACAAGAAGTTGTAGCGGATGGAATAATTACGATGTTAATTATTAAGATTTAGTTTTATTAATATGAAAAATTTAGATTTTTTTTATGAAATAAAGAATAAAAAGATTTTTTTGAAAGAGTTTTTTTTTTAATAAAATTGATTTGTCTTTAAAAAGAGAGCAGAATTATTTATCTCAATTTTACAGAAATAGATCAAAACGCTAAGAGATGGCGCCACCATCTTATTAAAAGCTTTTGACAGCAGAGCAGACGCATTAAAACCAACATTATTCTTGCAGCAAAACAATAAAAAAAGTGCTCATTAATCCACGAATGAAAACGTGATAGCGAATTCGCCGTCAACTTTGAATTGACATGAGAAAAGATACAGCATGTTTGAAAGAAGCCGTAAGCTTTCAGAGTTCTCAGAATCTTAGAATAAACACACAGCGCGGAAGTTCGCCGTTCAGATACCTTTTTTACGATGGGTAACATTATTATGTCATGGTCAGTCGGTATGTGATGCAGCACTACAAATTTATCCATGTCTACGAAGTGTATCTGGGTGCAGTTAAACGGCCCCCCGTGGGGGTTCCGAATGAAGGAAGAAATTAAGGGAGAAGGTGCTACACTCGTTGTTTCGAGGGTGAGTTTTAGGCATTTTTAGACTTCGTGACTTATTTTTATCTTTTTTTTTGCTATCGATGATGCAATGAATTGCCTGTCACGTGTGGCATTGAGTAGAAAGCACGGTTGTGAGAAGGTTTAAAATATCAGGTGGCGGAAGCTTCTTTTTTCGTTCTTGTAGAACTTTTGTGAAATGTTTTGTAAGAAAACGATTTTTAAATAATTATTTTCGTTTTAATTAAAAGAATATTTGGTTATGTATTTATATATTTTTATTTAACATTAAATATATATTCGGTGAACAAATGTTATAAGAAAGAAAGTGGAAATTGTTACGGGCATTTTCGATAATGTTATATCGATTGTGTGTGTATAAATTTCTTTCTTTCATTTGTCTCTTCTGATGGTTAGAATAATTATTTATAAAAGTAGTAATTCACATTGCAAATGTTTATGGGATTGCATGCTTGATTTATTGTTTTTTGAGGCATTCAGGGGTGTAAATAATTTTTTCTTGCAATGGTTGATTAACATAAAAGTATGGGTAAAATATAAACGGAATTTTTCCTTTCTTGTTTAAGTGTGAATAAATTATGAAACAATAAAATGTGTTAATTTTTCAAAATTACACTTTTAAATAAAAATTTATTTTTAAATGAAATATTATATACATTTAATGCCGTATTTTTTCCCGACATTCTAATTGAATTTTTAACTGGCTTTTTAAGATTATTTCCTTTATTTAAAGCATTTTAATTGAAGAACTTATTTTAATACATTGTCTATGAATTTTTTTTTAAAATGATGTTCATATGATTACAGCAAATTCGAAGCTGAATGATTAACGAAGAAAATAAACACGATTAAGTAAATTTATAGGATTTGAAATAAATATATATATATATTTATTTAAGTGGTTTTAAAGTGTATTCTTTATTCGTTTTCAAAAACGTTCCTTTGTATAAATGTCTGAAATTTTGTTTTCAAAATGTAAGTTTACCGTATACTTCCATTTATAAACGGAGAATCTTTGGAACTTTTTTGAAAGGAGAAATAAGTGTGGGCCCGCTTTTGTACAAATTCACTAATCTAAAAAAAAATGCGTTGCTTAGGACAAAGTTTTCTCTTTTTTTAAACATTTTCCATTAGGCATGGGCATACAGTATTAATATTTTGACTTCTTGGGAGCTGAGACACGTCGACGATCACTTGCTGTATTCAAAACTCTGTTCCCACTCATTTTCCATGAAAAAAAGAAAAAGGCAGAGAGTTTGATTGACGTAGATTGTGTACAAGATAACAGATGAATGGAAAAAGAGTGTTATAGATAGGATTACCACACAGAAATAAAGCTATATATATAGTCATTGACGTCTTACTTTACACACACAACAATTTGATTGGAAAACATTTTACCCGTTTTACGCTCTTGGTAACACTTTCGCCTTCATGTTACACATATTTGAAAATTACAAGAATTATTTTCTTCAATTCTGTGCTTATATAAGAGTTTCGAATTTTGAGTAAATTTTTGAAGAGAGAAAGCATTCTCTGCTTATACACAGATCGATATGTACAATTCTTTTGGATATATGTATATATATATATATATATGATATTATTTACGTGAAGATGCTATTGTTTTTTTTAATTATAATTATGTATATTGATACATAATGATATTTTTAAAATATTGTAACCAGTAAAAAAAAAGGCTTTACCCCACAGAGTAGAAAAAGAAAAAAAATTCTTTTGAACATTTGCAAAACAGAAATATAATTCAGTAGAACATCGTTTATCCGAATCAATTGGGACCGGACGCCGTTCGCATACGCGATTGTTCGGATAACCGAAAACCGAATGTGATCCATGCAGTATATGAAACCAGACACTACGAATATTGAAAATCATCACATGCGGCAAGCGTGCTTGAATTAAAAGCAAAATAGGTGGAAAAAATGTCGCAATTTTACCTTTATTGTGGAAAATAATCACTTATTTTTCGCTGTACCATTGTACAC
>BMAV01017840.1:11318-71806 GCA_019973955.1 Trichonephila inaurata madagascariensis | reverse complement strand
CCCCCCCCCCCATCCGTTCATGTATCAACGTAACATCGCAGTCCCCCAAGATTTTGAAGATCTTTCGCCGACTAAATATTGTTGATCAAAATACATGTTGTATAGTAGTAGTGTTTTTTCATTGGGGACACTTTAATGATCTAGTCTAGTATGGCACATCTTTCAATTTTTCCACGAGGCCTTTCAGAGTCTGTACAAGAGGGAAATTCCAAAGTTACATGAGAGACTCCACCCCAAGGGTCCACAGACCACAGATTAAGAACCGTTGCTCTAGACCAGGGTGGCGAACCTTTATGGATCAACGTGCCACTTTTTCTAAAGAAATGTTTAATGAGGCATAGACGTGCCGTCAAATAATTTTGGGAAAATTATAAAACTAAATACTATCAACACACAAAACTCTTATTTAGTACGAAAAAATACCTTTTGCACTGTATTGTTTTTAATGTGTTTTAGTTATAATTCAAAGTTTAGTGGTAATTCAAATTAAAGTAACATTAGTGTGACTTCTGTTGTTGCAGATTGTGTGCGGATGTGACAAATAACTTATATTAGATTTATAAGATGTTACTTTTAGTAGAATGAATACTGAATTGGAGTCATCTGTGTGTGTGAAATGATTTCTAAGTGATTAATTATTTTTGAAGTGGTTCACTCTTTTTGACAAGAGGGTTTGTGATTTGTTTCTAAATACCGTTTTACAGACGATGTTCTGCATACCATATTCCAGAACATAAAACAAACACCGCTTTGTCGCCTTTATTAATGTAATGCCATGTTTCTCGGGCTACCAAATTTGAAATTCTCTCTTACACTTGCTATCTTGCATTTTTTGTTCTTTTGTTGATTGATTGACTGACTGAATATTAACGTCGCACTGTTCGGCTACACGAGGGCTTTTGGCGAGTTCTTTTGTTGAACTAGCCATATTAAAAATAGCGGTTAAAAAATCGTAAATATCACGCAGATAAACTTTTAAGTACAGTTGTGTCAAAGAAATTGACTATGCTACGCGAAGATAAACTTTACATCATAAGCTAGTGTAGTCTACGACGTAACTAAGGCAAGGCAATAACAAACGTGTGTGCTCCCCGCCGCTCCGCGACCGATCACTCGCGTTTGTTCGCAATACTTGAGTAAATTTTGAAATTTTGAAATAAAATGCAAACCATTTTGATCACTGGCGTGCCAAAAATATTGTGTCGCGTGCTAGCAGTGGCACGCGTACCACTGGTTCCCATCCCTGCTCTAGACCATGCGAGGATTTTAGAACAACATTAAATGTTCCTTTCGGGTGTGCTCTAAGTGGTCGTGGTATCCTAGTTATGGTCACGAATTGGATCCCTAGTGCCACTGAAAACCCGGCCGCGGTAGCCTAGTGGTCAAGGTAATGGACTCACGCTCGGCGTGTCATGAGTTCGAGTCCAGTACCGCTGAAGACCCGCCGTGAAGGGGAGCGATGCACGTTAAATCTATCGAGAGCTCAGACGTCCTTCCGTTGGTGTGGTGTGGTTGTTAGGAGAGGGGGTGCCAGCTCAGGTGTCGTCTTCGTCACTTGACCATGGTTTAAAATTACGAGGTCCGTTGCCAAAAGCCCTCGTGTAGCTGAAGAGTGGACGTTAATATTCACTCACTCACGCCACTGAAACCTCGCCATGTAGAGAAGCTGAAGTACTTTAAGTCTATCGATGTTCGTAATTTTAAACCACGGCCAAGTGACGAAGGTGACATCTGAGCTATTATCCCCCTCTCCAAACTATTACCACGACAGAGATTTCATGTAGTACAGACCTTGTACTATGTGAAATCCCTGTACCCTGTAGCTCATGTATTCAGACCCTGTACACGACAGGTCTTCAGAGGCACTAGGTCTCCAACTCCTGACATGCCGACTAAGAGACCATGACCATTAGGCTACCGCGGCCACCATTTACGTCAAACAAGCTCTCGCCGCATCTGTTGCTTGCAAGTGTTATTTCTGTTCTCAACCTGAACATCCAGGGACATATTGCTGAATTTATTATTTCATCCATCAACTAAGAATATTGCGAGTATGTGGCGTGGTTTTTGGAGAGGCAAGGCCAGATCCATTCGACACTGAAACTTCAGTTGTAGAAAGAGAGAAATATCTCAAGACATTTGTAAAATTGGACATTTTAAGTTATTAATAACGTGATTACAACTACCCTTGAACTTGTATTGAGTGCAGCTAGAATCAGTGGCGTAACGTACTCCCCCGGGGGCAGGGTTCTAGGGGACCCAAAGGTTATGTTTTTGCTTACTCTGTATGATCCATAATATTCTTCATTACGCCGCTGGCTAGCATATAGCATAAACTTCATTATCAATTAGCACCGTAGATCATAAACAAAAAGTGCTGATATTATTTTTATTTAGGATCTGAACTTCATTATAAATTGATGTATGTATCAATATGTGGATTGATAGCCTAGAAAAAGATCTCCTAGTTTTGAGAACTAAGAATTGGAGAACACTAGCGGGAAGAATACTAGCCTGAAAAAGGCTTCCTGAGAAGGCCAAGGCCCACCCTGGGCTGTCGAGCCACTGAGGAAGGAAGGATATATCAATATAGTACGTGCTCCATTCAATTTACTCAACAGCTCAACCACAAAAATTGGCGACCCCTTCTACTACGAGTCGTTTTTCAAATGCTGCCAAATTGGATCTGTCACCGCTAGTAATGTACACAGGTCTTTCTTATTGCTGGGTGGTTGGGGGTTACATTCTAAAAAATACGTAGACGAATGCGCCAATGGGTAATCTTTTTTTTAGAAATTCAAAATCTGTTGGTAGTGAGGGTAGAACCCCCAAACCCCATCTTTGTGTACGCCACTGGTCACTGCGTCCGTGCTACTCTCATGTACGGCAACTATCATTGGGCAACATAGCATGACTCATCTGAGAACTTGAAACTGTATCATTCAGTCCTTGAAGTCGCTGTGGTCTTTGACCCTTGTTAAAAGAATCGTCTGTCGGGTAATGGTTCTGGTCTATAATAGAAACATCAAAGATGTCATACATATATTGCAAAATGGCAACAAAAGTGGCTTGCGTGGTCACCACCGCTTGTCAGTGAATGTGTCGCTAGATACTTATTAACGTTGCTGTGCTCTGTACCTTTCTATATATAATTTACCATATTCCCTTTCTTCAACCATCTTTGTTACAGACATGGGCCCTCTAAGTGTGTGTCAGCTAAGATTTGGCGGAAAGATCAACCTATCCTTCTCAATCCTATCACCATGCCCCTCACAAAACTGACCGACTGCCAGAACTGCTTCCCTGGGAGGTGACCTGGCACTGTCTGCTATAATAAGTGTCTTTTAAGACAAAAAAAATAATCGACATTGATTTTCCCTGACAGAAATGAAGGCACGGATATTCACAATTCGGTGAGATGCACCAGACCTAAAATTCTGATTAATTTTTTGGCCACTTCTTCTTGGTGTTGTATTTTTAATATCACATAGTATATGTATATGTATGTAATTCCGTTTTTATGTTCGCTTACAAAACTCCTTGATATGTATATAAGTGTTTATATGAAATAGATCGAAATAAGAATTATATTTTCTTGTTTTTGCTTAAGAATCAATATAAGAACAAATACGAAGAATAAATTTGTTTTAATTCAGTGAACTTATTAAGTTATTATACGGTTTCAAGTCAATCACTGAGAATGCGATTTATTTTAGAGAAATCAATCTTTTGATTGGTTGGTTTGAAACTGTACCGCACTAGTAGTTACGCCAGAGTTATTGGTAAGTGACATCTGAGCTTGTACTTCACACTTGATTTCTTCAAGGTATGTTGTGACGGGTATTAACGCGATCTTCTCACTAATCCTCTTAGGGAATCTTTGGGCTAACATTAGGGTTTAATTCACAGCCATCCCTCCCAAGAAGAAACCCTGATATGCAGATTAGTTAGAGTATATAAAGTCAGAGTTTGGTAATTGTAGGAAAGAAGGAGCGGAGAATCAGTTGCATTGTTACTAAGGTGAGATTTAATTGAAATATACAACGTGAGTTAAGAACGGAGTTTGCCACTATACTAATTTAGTGGATTGAGAATTTATAGTTTAAGATTGATTAGGTTAAATTGAACTGTTTACTTGCGCTTGTTCACTTAGAGTTTATTGCTTCCTCTTGTGGTTTAACTTGGGATTGATTAATGTGCTAGAATAATAATAAATTAGAATTTTTTATGGAAGTTTCTGGTCATGCTTTGTTTCCTCCAACATCCTTAGGTAGGCAGGACGGTGAGGGAGCGACTTCGGGGGAAGTCGCTCTCAACCTACCTCTTTTGTTCATTGAATTTTTAGGGGATTCAGAACTTGGTTTCAGCATAATTCGTCACAAGCTCGTCTCGACATTGAAAAAAAAAAAAAAAAACTGTCCCGATTGACATTTTATTTATATAATTCATTTAAACTACTTACTTTTCATAAAACAAATGAGCATTTCTTTTGAAACTCCTTGTTTTTTCCTATTTTGTCATTTCAAGGGCTTAGATTCAGAGAAAGTATAAGTCATCCCATATTTTTTTTAATGTCTCCTTGAGTGTTCATGTGTGACTTCCGATCTTTGTGTGAGATTGTACAGTAGCTACTAGTTATTGTGTACAAAGTAGCGCTGTTATGTCATTGTGTCAAAAGCATGCTTGAAAGAGCTCGAGGTCATTGTTTATCCCATTTGTTTATCATCCACATAATTATGTTTTAGAAAGGCAGCTATAGAATAAATAATTTTTTTAAAGATTTAATGTTGCTAAAAAAAACATTTGCATGTTTATCTAATAAACGTAAGCCACAAAATGGGAGAAGAAAAAAAAAATATTGAGATTTGTATAAATTATTCTATAAATTGTTTATGCAGCATATAAATTTATACTATATCGCTAAAATTAACTTTAATAGTCGTTAAAAAATGTACCACATATTTCAAAATTACCGTAAGCGTAATTTACTGTAAAATCCGGCGTATAACGCGCATCTATACTTTCAAGCTAATTTTTTTATTAATTTTTAGGTATATTCGCTGTATAACGCGCACCCTTTTTTTAACGAAGAAATCTGAAATATTAGTATACATTGCTTTTATGTTTTGAATTAGTTTATTCGAGGTATTATTCCAGACTTTAGAAAAAATAGTATACTTTTAGAGCTACAACTGTTCTTGTTCGTAAGGCAATTCGTTTCTTTTAAATAAACAGTGGTTCGATACGTCTAGAAGTAAGTTTTTTTTATGCCCATCCTTTTTGTTATTTTTAAAGCTATCGTTTTTATACCCGGCGTATAACGCGCACCCGTAATTTTCGATCGTATTCTTTGTGTTCAAAGTGCGCGTTATACGCCGGATTTTACGGTAAGCACAAATTCAACTGAATACTAAGCATAAAAAATACACCATGTTTTATATACTCTGTATGATTTAATATTAACCCTTTGTAAGGTTGTGGTAAATGTCGTTGGGAAGCTATTTTCTTACCTATGATTTGTGATGCTAGCATTTCAGTTAGCACGACAACTGATTTCTGAATTTTCAAGTCGTAAACGCGAAGGATGACGTGTAAGTTTTTGAGTTGTAAGAAATTTATTCCAGATTACTTGCGATTGACTAAAGTTGGGGACTGTATGCCAACTTTACGAAAAACATATCGACGTTACCTTTGTGCTCTCCAAAGCACATGAGAAGAAAACCAGATACGTTTGTACAGTAGAACCTCGTTTATCCGAGCGTTTATTATCCGGAGCGTCAAATATCCGGACCAGTTTTTTTTTTTTTTTGTCAACTACATGTACTGTATATGAATATGTTTTCGAACAGTGCAATGTTCAACAGTTGTTTCACGTGAGGCCAAAAGTGACGGGAAAACCCAAGGTCAGGGATATTTAGGGAATTTCAGTTGTGTGATTTGGTAAACATCTGCCTGTAGTAGAAACATGTAGAAACCTATATGGAAAACGATGCAGAAGACTGTGGATTTCAAATGCCAAACGATGACGAGATTGTGACTTCCGTGTAAGAAGAATGCGACCCTGTCGATGATGAAACGGATGAAGACGAGGAAAACAACAACAACAACGAGAGTAGCAAGGATCCATCAAATGCTGACGTGTTTCCTGCGTTAGAGACAGCTATGGAGTGGTACGAACAACTATCAGAGTGCTTTCCTACTCAACTACTGCTGCTCAAGAGAATCAGAGACCTTGCAGCGAAAAGACGAAGGTGTACAATGGTACAACGAAAAATAAGTGATTATTTTTCACAATAAAGGTAAAATTGCGTCAATTTGCACCTATTTTGCTTTTCATTCAAGCACGTTTCCCGCATGTGATGATTTTCAATATTCGTATAGTGTCTGGTTTCATATACTGCATGGATCGCATTCGTTTTCGATTATCCGAACAATCGCGTATCCGAACGGTGTCCGGTCCCAATTGATTCAGATAAACGACGTTCTACTGTATTTTAATTTTTCAATCACTCTTTAAAACTCAACACGTTTATTTGATTTATTATAAGTTTTATTTTGAGAAATCCGTTAAAATTTTTTCTTGATTGATAGATTATATGCGTCCGACGGGCGCCCGCGTGAGGGGCACGCGCTGCACACCTGCTAGGATCGGCCCTGATGTGATGTGATATAAAAAGAAATGCAAAACATAAGATGTCCTATGTTTCAGTAGCTCCCACTAGAAGGTGAAAAATATGCTTTCTACAAAACAAAACAACCCCCCCCCCCAAAAAAAATGGTTTTACAAATCAAACTAAGTTTAGGTCATGAGATAAATGATTTTCGTTTTATAAAAATCAATCTCAATCCTACACAGAGATATTTTTACATTACACTACTAGAGAGAAAAATGGTCAAATATAGGATAAATCAAGTTTAAATTTTGATAAATACTTTTATTTGTACGTAAAAATTTAGCTAAAAAGGGCATCTTTTTTTTTCTCTTGTAAAAAACAAACTTTAGCAGTAGATTTATTTAACATTTTACAACATTCTTGAGTTGGTTTAACTTTGACGCAAATGTTTCATTTTATGACAAAAACACAAAAAAGATATGTTGCGAAAAAAAAGTAAAACAAATCATATTATTTTATAAACGGAAAACAATTTTTAAAATACTCTTTGGAATTTCAAGAGCAACCGATTGAATCAGATAACATCGAACGATAAGCGACAGGAATAACCCTCTAGAGCCATATCCGTCAAAAACTTTCCATTCAGGTACCGGAAACGATATATTCGTCTGCTTTAACATTGACCGGAATTCTATTTAGACTTTAATTCGTGTGCGTTGCGTCACGCGCTAGGAAATGGCGACAGATTTAGAAGCGATGATGACTCTCAGACAGAATAAGTTGACAGTGTTATGTATGTGTGGGTTGTTCGATTCTTGTCATCAAATCGTTTCTTCCTTTTGTATTCAGTTTCAAAGAAGTTTTTAAATGAGCCATAGCGTGATTTTTTCCTTTTTTCGGTATTTATTTTGATATATGCAGCTATTCATAAAGTATTGGTATGTGATTGTGGCAAAAATTGAGTTGATATGTTTCGTGTGAATGTCAGGAATTGAGATGAAATTTTCATTCAAATATCATAGGATTTGAGTTGCCAGTTTTCAAAGGAAATTATTCCAAAAAATATTAATTTGCAAACATAATTAAAAAGTGGAGAAAGGTTTGCTGTCAGGGAAACAAAATAAAAGAATGTGATGAGTATTTCGAATTACATTCCTTTCATAACACGTGACCACGATTTTATTTTTTTTTTTTTTTTTTCATTTGGGAATATTTCACCATTTCCTTTTCTTCAACTATCAGCTCTAAATATTATTCGATTATGGGTCATTGGATACTTTTTATTTCTTTAAAATTGTATGTATTTTTTTTTGTATTGCAGCTGCTTGTATTGAGCTGAAAGGGATTTTTTTGTTTTGTTTGGGTAAAGTTTTTGTTGAGGTTTGTGTTTTCTTTCTTTTTATTTTGTTCAAGTTAAAAGGTACACAGGTTTTACATTTGTATTGTTTTTCCAATGTAAGCAGCTTCTAATTGTGTGTTGCCGATTTTATTTATTTTGTTTGTCCTCGTGTTATTTCTCGTCAAGTGCAAAATGGCTAGAACAGAGGAACTAAGTTCTTGTAGTTATAAAAAAATATATTGATTGTGTGTGCTGGCTTAGTTGTTATTAATTATTATTTTGTCCGACCTTACATCAGAAGAACTAAAGACTATAATTTTAATATCTAATCAACCTTCAAACAATGAATATCATTAAATATATCCAAAATGTCTTTCGTTTTATATAAAGTTTAAATGTACAGAAGTATATATATATATATATGTTGCAATTGCTAAAGTATGTTTTCAGTAAGTTTTGATGAAAACTATTTTAACGGAATTTATAGTTCTGAGAACAAAAAAGAGATATCAGTTTCATCAGGATTTCAATAGTGGTAGTGACAGAAATCCTAAAAATATTATTTTTATTTGATTTAAATTAAATATTATGCATCCCCCAAACCCATTAAAAAAATGCAGAACAAAATATGGATACTGGAATAATTTAAAAAATATCGAAGAATTGCTAAGAAATTATCAGAATTGATTTCGAAGTAAAACTTAAGCTTTCTTTTCCCATTAAAAAGTTTTTGAAACATGGATTTTACTGTTTTTTATCATTTACTGTGGTATATGTTCAATATAGCTAAAAAACAAAAACAAAAATACTGTTACATTTATTTTTGTACTTGAGAAAAAAAAAAACTAACTACGCTTTTTTTTTAAGTTAGAGAGAAATTTCACATTTTGTTGTTGAATAGCGTAGCTTTCTGTATTTAATATAAAAGAGTTGTGTTGGACCAACACACATAAAAAGAAAATTAATTCATTCTTTTATTTTATTAGGCCCATTTACTTTTCTCAGCTTGAAAACATACTTTAAATTTGCTTCTATTTGGGGAAACAGATTGCTTGTGGATTAACATCGCACTACGAAAAATAACATGAGACTATTGGCGACAGATTTCGTTATTTGGCGGGAAGCAGAAGACAACTAAATGTAACGAATGGAAAATAAGATTTAAGTTCATTTACCTTTAAATCGATATCGAAATCCAGATTCTGAGAATTATTATTTAACATTAACGACCACATAACTTAATTGCATGTTATAGATGGAGAAGATGTAATAAAGTATTTGAATTATATTTTTTATAATTCCATGCTTCTTTTAGATAGTGGCATGATTTTCTTTATATCATTTCGCTACTTTTTTACTTTTTCCATACATAACCTTTCTAATTTTATGAAAGATTGAAATATTATCATTTAAATAATTACTATTATTAAAAATGTTCTAATATAAAGTAGATTTAATTCTATAATATTTTTAACATTTGTAGCAATAATTAGGGTAAATACCTATACTTTATGTAATCTTCTGATTTTGATATTTCTAAACCAGTTTTTTAAATTAGAATTTCCTTACGCTTCTAATTTTAATTCCGACTGTATACTTTTGTAAAAGAAAAAGTGATTGATTATATATCACGAACTTTCCCGTAAGCTATTATTTCATGGTTATTCTGTACTTTAAATTCATTTCCTGTCTTATTATTTTCAAAGTAATAATTTGAACTTGTTTTTTTGAGTATAATCACAGTTTTGATGTCTTAATAACACAATTTCGAAGCAATTGTTTTAAAATATTCTAGAATTTAACTGCATATCGATGGTTAACAATTTGTTTTATAAATTTAGAAAAAAGTTAAATGCTTCCTGTTTTCAGTTTTTGATAATTTTTAGGGGAATGAATGGACATAGGTTTTGCATATATATTTTTCAATTTCTTTTTTTAATGTCACAATTCGAAGTAAGAGCTTCCGAATTTCGGACTTAGAGAACAAATTATGGAAACTTTTAACCAATTAAAAAATGCAAGAAAGGAAATTTATAAATAAAGCCTCCACAAAGATTATTAGACGAAAAACTCACACACACAAAATTTTGCATCCTCACATTTAAAAATGAGTTTTTTAATCTTTAGTCCAAACATGAATGCAGATAGACATATGGGGGAAAAGTTTCTTGCGACTATTTTGAGAAACCATGAAGTTGTTAAATGTTTATGTCGAATTTAGAATAATTATTTAAAAAATACATATGGAAAATAAGTTTCCGGGATCTGATTTTTAAACCACTTTCAGTCAAAGAGGGCATAGCATACGCTTTCGTCGGGCGCGAATTCGACTGATTACGATAATGAGAAATATATACAGGGGGGGGGGGGGGAAAAAAATTCCATCGGCAAAAAATTGACTAATTCCCCAAATTTTTATAATAGTAAAAAAAAGAAACAATATCAGATTTTGTAAAAACAATTATAACATGACCTATTGAAATGAATAGACTACCGGATTCCGGAATTATATATTTTTTTATCTGACTAACACAGTGGTAAATGGTAGTTCTAAAAACGACATGAATTATATGAAAATGTTCCTCTTACTGTTCTTAGGAGTTTCTACACGATACATTGCATTACAGGGAAAGGCCAGTAACTTCTTTTGGAGTTTTTAATTGATTTGTTTTTAATTAATTATTAATTGTAATTTCAGAACTTAAATTGTCAAATTAGATTTCTTCAATTATTTCTCATTTTTTGATACTTTCAGTGCGGTTCTGCGGGTAGCTGTTCGCAAGAAGATAACTTTAATATAAGCATAAAACTTACTGTGTCGAATTTCAATTTGTGCGCTCAGTTATACAGATATTCGTAGGATAAATAGTTTTCAGTATTTTTGAACGTAATGAAAAAAAACCATTTCCTTCTTTTTTTCTAATTTATGAATGTTACAATAATATGAAAGTCAAATTAATAGTGGATGGATTTTTAGATTCCATCGAATATTCGAAATTTTTGAATATTATGCATTACGCTAAAAAAAAAGTTTTATTTCTCTCTATGGAGACAAAAAAAAAAAAAAAAAAAAAAAAAAAAAAAAAAAAAGAAAAAAAAAGATTACTATTTATTACAATTCATTCTCTAAAAAAAAACTTTGAATAATAGTTTTTTATTTCAATTTTATAAAAATTAATTCAAAAATAACTCCTCTTTTTTTGCATTGCTGTTAAATTTCCATAATTCATTATTATTATTATTATTTTGTATGTAAGTGAATTAAAATTTATGAAAAATTGAATATAAAAAGATTGGAAGTAGTCTTTAATAGGTTATTCTATTTAAATTTTAAGAACAATTTTCAAATACCAGAATAAATGTTTTTATATTAATTCATGTTATACTGTGTATTAATTGTTTCATTTTCGATGGGAAAAAAAATTCAACAGAGCTTTAAAAATTCGTTCGAATCGTTGCAAATAATTTTTTTTCGTAAAAAATAATGATTTGTTTGTTTGGTTAAACGATATTTATTTTATTTGTTACAATTATTCTTTTAATTATATAATGGTTTCTTTCACGTACACAAATTTTTCAGTCGCTGCTTTTAACACGATAACTTTATCTGTAACTTTGAAAATATATGACACTAAAAAAGTTTCTAAGCTTTTATTTTTGGTGGTAAATGTACTGGTTAGTACGACACGGTTAGGTTATCTGATTAATAAAAGGAAAAAATTGATCTTATTTTTAGCTACACTCTGCACAGCATGGCACTGCGCACGGTAAGGGAATATTAAGGGTTAAAATTGTTGTAGTTGAATTGTCTAAACGCTCGAATAATTTTATGGCTCGTTTCACAATTGATCCTGATAAACGTAATGGTTGTAACTTTTTTGGTAATTTAAGGCTGGTATACGCGACACTTTTAAAGGTAAATGTTATGCAGTTCTTTTTTTAACTTATGGAAGTTTTAATTAATAATGGCATTTTGTTATTTAAATTACTGCATAGCCTTCAATTTTAAATAAAAATTCGAACATCATTATGAAAATTACTATAACTGTTAAATACATACATATTTCTTTATAATTGATTGTTGAATATTTAAGCAAACAATAATGTTAATTAAAAGAATATAAATATATCGAAAAAACATTTTTATATGTATAAAATTTTAGTGTGTTTTTCCTCTTTAATTCTTCTGTTTTTATCTTTGAAGTAAAACTTCTAAAATATTCTTGAGGCAGAAATTGAATGAACTAGTATTAAACTTTGTTGATGTGTTTAAGATTTTACCTAATACACCAGTGAAAACGTAGAACTATTTAAATTTATGTTCATCATATTTAGAAAAACTTTTTTTTGATACTGAATTAACCAGTATACACATATTTATGTCATAAATATACATTACTTCTATTATTAACTTGACAAAGAGAAATTCTATAAAAGTTAGTCAGTTGATTGTTATACATAATCAAAAAATACATCTAGAAAAAAATTGTAAGGAATTCCTGTTCAATCAGATGTTAGAAATGTTGAGAATGCTATTCTAACCTGCTCTATTAGATTGTACAATAAAAAATATATTGAGAAAAAATGTCTTGAATTCCTGTTCTGTACAGACTAAGGAAATATTCTTTAATCTGTGTTGTTCTAAATACGCGTGCGGCGCTAAAATTTCCAGTTAAACCCCAAGGTAGGGGTCAAGCTTTAAAGCAGCCCAAACCAATCAGAAAATTTCATTTTCCCCCGAGATGAAGTTTTAAAGGCGGGAATCTAAACCCATGCGACCCCCTTTTGGTTTGAATCGGCCCCAAACCCCTATTTTCCCAATCTCACTATTTTACCCTTTTCCCAGAAAGATTTTTGCAAAGCTTGTTATTCTTTTGCAGACGATCTATTTTGGTAAAAAAATAACAAATGGAATTCGATATTTTGTAATAAAAATTTTTATACATTGATAAAATTTTTTATTTAACTTTTATTTTAATGTATACAGTATTTAAAGATTTAAAAACATAAATTAATACAGTATAAAATAAGAAAAAAAAATTCTTTTGATAAAAAAAATTTTTTTCTTTTTAAAAAAAACATAAATATTTTTTTTTTAAAGTTCACTTTTTTGTGGAAATCTTGGAACCAGAAAACTTGGAGTAAAAAAAAACTTTTTTTGATGGGGATATACAGAGGGGGTTGTTTTTATTCACCATAATTAGTATCAACTATAATCAAATAAAATGCATTAAGAATTTTCAGCTATTATATTTGTTCGAGAAAATATACATTTAGATTAACTTGAAATCGTCTGTATGAAGAATTTCAATTTTATTCAAAAAAATGTGGGAAAAAAAAAAACAAAAAATTTGTAAAAAATATTTATTGATGCTTCTTTCTGAGATATACAAATTTCCTTTATTCGAAAATCGGTGTTATGCTTGTTTTTTCACATTGTTGCAATCACGGACATGACCGAAGAAGTATTCTGATCTGTTTATACATTCTGTAAGATTATTCTCCTTCCAGCATAAACAACTGGCCCAAATTATCTGATTAAGAAGCCAAAATTTTTTTCTTTCATGCAGGGGATATTTAGTTTTTGGGAGATGACGTGATGTTTTTTGAAGTGGAAGTGCATTAGTTTTGCTTTACAAAAAATCGTTTGCATTTTCTCTTGGACTTGAAGTGGAATTAAATTAATTTTTCGAAAAATCGTTTACAATTTCTACCGGAATGAGTGAGGTAGGTTTTTATTTATCTTTTTTTGCCTAAAATTATTTTTGGGGAATATTTTTAAATTTTTTTAAAAAAACCATTAAAAAATTAATGCATATTTTTTAAGAACTGATATTCAAATAAATTTTTCTCGTATTCAACACCTAGTATATATTTAAGTTTTATATCGAGGTCATCAATATATTTAAAATGGGTAATTTTAAGCTTTTTTGGTAAATCGAAAAAATTTTTAACGAAAGTAATAATCTTTAAAACTAAATTTTCCTTGTTTTCCAAATTTTTAATTTTTAAATTTTTATTTTTTTTAAAGGTGCTTTTTTTGATATGGGGGGTAATTTTCGCCAAGTTGTTGTTTATGTTCGAAGATGGGGCGATAGCATTACAATAAAAGACCTTTTTTTTTATCGTCTGTCGATGTGGGGGGCCATGGGGATAACGTATTTAGAAAAAACCTTTTTTGGTTTTTTTCCCCCATAACCCTAAAAAAATTTTCAGACGATTTTAAAAAAAATTTTTCAATTTCTGAAAAAATTTAACCATTTTCAGTGAAATTTTTTTCTATTTTTTGCGTCTTCTTTTTAAATTTTCTCTGCTTTTTTTGAATATGGATATTTCAAAATAATTGAGTACTAGAATATTTTTTTTAAAGAAGAATAAGTGTTGTGTTTTTTAATTATCGCTATAAATCAATTTTTTTTCTTTTTTTTTTTACTTTTTAAAAAATTTTTTTTTAACGTTCTTTATTCGATGAAATTCTTTGGGAAGGAACTTGCAGTGCAAGTTTCATATTCCAAGTTTTTTGTTTTGAAATTTAAAGAATTTTTAAATTAAAATTTAAAATTTTTACATTATGAAATTTTTTTTATTCATAATGTAATACAAAAATAAAATTATTACTATTTTAATAATCATATAATATTTTTAAATATTTATAATTGTTTCTTTTAACATTTATTTATAAATATTATTACATTTTTGTTATTTTTTTTGTAATCAATATTTTTTATTTAATTATAATTATTATTTTTATTTATTTATATAATTAGGGTTTTTATTTATAATTATTTTTATTTATTTAAAATTATGTTTTTTTATTTATAACTATTTTTTGTTTTTTTTTATATAAAAGCTTTTCCCTTATTTTTACTTATTTATAATTATTTTCCGAGTAATCTTATGCATTATTTTTTTTTTTACAATTCGATGATTATTTTTTTTATAATTACTTTTTAAATTATATTATATGATTATTATTTCTAATAACTGTTATTAAATCAAATTATATGAATAATATAAAATTACCATAAAATAAGATTTTTAAATATGCTGCTTAAATACTATTATTTACTACATGTTACTTTTTATTCCCCTTTATTGATATTTTTTTATTGTTTTTTGATCTAGGTTACTCAATCTCTTCCTATATCCTTTACTTCAAATACATTTCAATGTATTTCAAAACAACCTTTAAAAATTTTGTGTATCTTTTTAAATTTAAATCGCTGGGGCCGCCATATTGGTTCCCAACCAGCAAAAAGCAGCGCTTGGCGCTGTTACCCCCCGATATCAAATTTTCCTTATTTTTTTTCCCCCTGATATTAATAATATTTAATTTTGATGTTAGTGATTTATGAAAAAACAGTCAGTATTATGAGAAAAACAAAAAAACACAGATAGATGTTGATTAAAAGAACACGTTGATTGATTTGAGTTTCAAATTATCTTTTTAAAAAAAAAGCTGTTTTATTCCCAAAAAAATGAAGTAAAAAAAAAGAAAAAAAAAAAAAAAACTATTAAAATTTAAAGTTCGGGAAAATTTTCCTTATCAACTCCCCGGAAACAGGGGTACCTTTTTTTCCCTGTCTAGTTCTAAGGGGTTGAAACAATCTTAAATAACGTTGTTAAATTTTTTGTAACCCACTTTTAAAAGCTTGCAAAAAAAATTTTACTTCCTACAAGCTTAAAGGGTTTTATTATACTCTTTAAAAAATTTTTATTTTTTAAAAATTTTTCTAGATTAAATTTTTTTTTGTAAAAAGTTTACATAAGTTATTATTTTTTCCCTAATAACTCTATTGGCCCCCCTTTTTCTTTGAAACCGTAAAATTTTGACTATTTTGAAGGGTGATGCCGAGTTAACATACACGTGTGTGTGTTTAAAAAAATCTTAAGAACTTTTTTTAAAAAAAATCTCATATAAAATTTTCCCCCTTTTTTCTTATTTTTATCCTTTGTTTCCACGATCAGTTTCAACTTTTTATTATTTTTATTTATTTGTACAAAAATTGCATTTAAAAATAATAGCTCTGGTAAAGTTGTAAAACAAAAGGGCAATTAAAAAAAAAGAATTCTATTGATATAATTGTATATTTTTTATTCCCCCTTCCCTTTTATTATTTTTTAAAAAAATATCCATCTAGTATTTTTTTTTTTTAAAATATGAATTTTTAAATTTAACAGTAAAACATTTTTTCACGATGTAAAAAATTATTTTCCCAAAAAAACAACAAAATTTAAACTTTAAACCATTTAAATTTATGCCCCAGGCATTCAGTAAAGAATTTAAATGGGAAAGCATATGAAAACTTTGGTAAAAAATTTCGACCTTAATATTATAAAATACATTTCTTTTTTTAAAAAATTTTTTTTTTTGGGGAAAAAATATTTTTTTTTAAAAAAAAAAAAATTTTGTTCGACATGCTTTTTTTGAAATCATTAAAAAACATTTCAAATTTGGAATAATTCAATTATGCACCTATTTTTTAATTTTTCCCCCAGCATTTTATGAAAAAATGGCAGAAATGACTACATAGGTGGATTAATTTATTACTTAAATTATAAATTAATTTATACGGAAAAAAAAATACGTCGATGATTATAAAAAAATTTATTTCTTGGACCTTTTTTTAAAAGTAGATTGGTTAGTGGTATTTGCATCATTTGGGTTTGGGAAAAAATCTGTAAAAAAAAATGTATTCATGTATTCTAAGCTGTAAATATACTAAAAGGAAAACAAAAAAAAAATAGAAAATATAACAAAAAGACAGTATAGATCAAAATATTTATATATACTGTACTTTTTTTAAAAGTTACAGAAAAGGGCAATAAGTCCCCCAGATTATTCCCGGTTTTTTTTACTGTAATTTTTTTCATTATAAAGGCCCTTTTTTCGAAAAACATAATTTAACCAGGATTTTTTTTCGGGAAAACCCCGGGGGGTCAGAAGATTTTTTTTACTTTTTTTTTATTCCCGGGGAAACACACGCGGCTTCAATAGTTTGTGGGCAATGTTTTTTAAAAAATTAAAAAAAAGTCAGCAATATTTTAAAAAACATTACTTTACATTAAAAAAGAACAAATGATGGCCAATGTAGGTTTGGGAAACGGACTGCAATTGTAGCAAACGTAAAAAAAAGTAAAAAATTTGCTTTTGAAAAATTTTTGCAGTTGAAATGCAACTCTGCTAACTATAAAGGGGGTTTTTTTCTTTTCGTTATTGGAGAATTAAAAAACAAAATTCAGAGAATTTGCGAAAAAAAAATGAATTATTTTCATTCCCAAAAATTAATGAGACACAACATTAATTCAATAAGATTAATGCAATACCTGAATTTTGGACCATTGTCCTTGCGGGGTTCTATAAAAGCGTTTATACGTAAAACGAAATTTTCAAAAAACCCGGTTCACTTTTTAAATTTCTATTTACAGATTCTAATATAAATTATTGATAAATGTATTGTTGTTTGATTTTTTACAACTAACCAAGCATGACTTTTCAAAACTCAAAAAGGGTTTTTGACCTCTGGCGTGAATCGTGGTTTTATATAATATTTTTAAAATTTCGGAAGCGTGAAAGTCGTCTAATAAATGGGACCAAAAGCTTCCAGGAGGAAAAAAAAAAAAAAGAAAAGAAAAAAAGAAAATAAGTGTCAATGATAGTTTATTATTTCATTCCCTTCAATAAACACAAATGAGGTAATCTTTTTTAAATTTCTTCCATCCAACATCCAACAGTAACTTTATGCAGATCAAGATTCACTAGCCATTCTAGAAGGCGTCAATAAGGTACTTTCACAATAGTGGGGAAATAGATACCCTTTTTTCCACAAGACCTGGATTTTTCAACAGGATAGAATTACCAACGAAGGAATGACGGGGTGGGGTCATCAGTCATTTTTCCCAAAGGTTTTTTTACCAAATCCCCCGGTGCAAAAAGGGCCCTGCCCCCCCACTTGAGGGTTTTAAATTCTGGAAAGGGGGAAACCAAAAGGACGCTTTTTGGGGAAAGTGAATATGCTCTGAAGAACTTTGCATTTGGGGCATTTCCCCTTTGAGAGGTTATTTTTCCCACCCTCTTTCCCCTTCCCAAAACGTCAAGTTTTTTGGGGTTTTTTTTTTGATTCTTTTATTCCGGTTAATACATCGTTTTGAAGTTTTTTCTTGAGAAAAAAATAAAATCGTCTCTTTGGGCTTACAGTTCTGTAAAATTAAGGCCTTCTTGTTCTCATTCTGTCTTTTTACGTTTCTGGGTAAAAAAAAATATGATAATGGAAAATATGCGTGATGTATCTCTTTTTTTTTAATTTTTTTAAAAAGTTACATTTTATATATATTATGACTATTTACCTTTTTTTGATTGAAGATCCCTTTGGGTGTCAGTAGGAAAAAATTTTCTCATCTGAGTTAGTACTTACCTCAGGTGAAACAGGGTTTATTTTTTGGTTAAAAGAAAATTTTCAAGATAACATTTTTTTAAAAAAAGTCATTATCACGATAATGTCTTGAATATTTTGGTGTATTTAAAATATTTTTCGCAAAAAAATGGGACTTGGAATGCAACAAAAATTAATTGGGGATAATTTAATTTAAATTTTTATTTACGAAAATTGTTTTTTTTCAATTTTTTTAAAGAGGTTTTTTTTTAAATTAACCTTTTTTAAATTTAATGTTTATTACATAAAAAAATATAAATAACCATTTTTTACCAAATTTATTTTGACCATGGCGAATGGTCAGAATTCGGGTTATATATATATATCAAAAAATTGATGCTATATATTTTAAAACAAAATTGGTTTATATACATTTATATTTTTTAAAAGTAAAATTAAAACATTCAATTAAATAAGTTGTTTAAAAAATCATTAACAAATTGTAAAAATTTTTTATGAAACTGAATTTTTTAAATATAAATTAATTTTTATCCCCCATAAAATTTTGTTGTTACTAATACCACCTTTTGTGACGGTTTTTTAAAAACGGGGGGCTTTTACGAAATTCATCCCCCGGAAAGGGCTTAAGTACCCCCTTTCTTTATCCGTAGCTTTTGGGACCATACAGGTGAAGTAAGATTTGTCGGTTCCTCCCCCAATTTTTTAGGGGGAAAAGCCCTGGAAGGGGGTCAGGGCCTCCCAACTCCCCTTCCCCTTCCACCAACCTTTTTCGAAAAGGGCGCGGGTCGAGGTTTTTTAAGGAAAATAAACTCATGCTGCAAAGTCACTTTTTGAATTTTTCAAACATCTCCGGGGTTCGAACTGGGGGGTGTGGCCCAGCAACCAGCGTCCTATCCACTTTCCGGATGGGTGGCATAAATGTAACTACACACCCCGCATTGGTCCGGGGTAAAAAATCAAATACATATATGTAATGTTTTTTATTAAAATTTCAAAATTATAAAACAAAAAAAAATTTAAATTTTTTTGCTTAAATTGTAATAGTTTTTTAAATTTTTTTGAATGGAAAAAAAGTGTAAAAGAAATAAATTGACAAATTTTATACACGAGAGGGGGCAGTCAAGTTTTAATTATTACAGAAAAATAATCGCGTGATTTAAATTTAAAAATTTTCTGTATAAATACCATTCAGAATTATGCTTTTCTTTTACTTTTCGAAGGTCGGCATTGTAGAATTGAATAGATTGATGAAAAAACGTTCTTCCTATCTTAAATAAGTTAGTTGTCTCGTCAAATCTCTGACTCTACAATGGGTTTTGATTTCTGGTAATAAAAAGTCCCGGGGCGAAATCGAGGGGGAAAAAAGGGGGGGGGGAAAAATGAATTTAAAAATTTTTAAAACCACATTTCTTTGATTTTTTAACCATACCTTGAGAGGAGCGATCAAAAACATTGACAACAATTAGAAGGATGCCTTTAGTGATCATATCGCCTCGGAAACAGAGTATCGCCTAATTTTGTTCAGGGAATGTGCAGTAATAAAATAATGATGCTTATTTCTGCAGCTAGTGTTCCTGTGTAGGTAGTCTAAGGTGATTCCACGACTGTCCAAAAAAAAAAGATAGAACTTTCGTACAGAGTTTTGCAAAACAACCCTTTTTGGGGAAAAAATAAGTCGCTCTCCATCCTCTCTTTGGTCTTTTGGGTTATTGATAGATTCAGACTCATTCGTAGTTGTTAAAAGACAAAAAAAAATTCTTTTTCATCTTGATCCAAAAGATTTAACATTTTTTCTTGACACACACACAGTATTTGCTTCTTTAAAAATTCAATAATCCTGGAAAATTTTCTGTGTCAAAGTTTGCGATGTGTTTTCTCTCTCTCTCTCTTCGTGAATAATTTCCCGCATTCTTTCTGCCTCATCTAAAAAACAAACCCATTTTATGATCATTTGGAGGTTGCTCTTCGATTTAATAAGGTAAAATTTTTTTTCACTGTGTTTTGCATCGTCCTTGAGGGGGAAAATCTTTCCCCCTTGGGGTCGTTGAGGGGGATGTGGCTGGTATGGGAAAAATCTTTTTTTCCCCCATTCGGGGGATTAAAACGGGGCCCATCCCTTTTGATAATCAGTCGTCCCCCTTTTACCCCCAAAACTCCCTTTAAATGGAGGAACAAATTTAAATTAAACAAATCAGTATTAATAACTTTAATTTACAACATTATATGCATAAGAATCAATGGGCTTAATTCACGAGGGGGTCAAACGATAAATGCAATCATGTTTTCTCCATTGAATTCAAAACTGACATTGGAGTTGTACTTGTTGTTTTCGTTGTGAAATAAAGATACAATTTCGGATCTGATAATTTGGTAAAAATCTTCAAATAATATTAAGCTTCAAAATTTTTTCAAAATTTAAATAGAAAAAAATTTTTTTTTTTCTTATACGTGTCATTTAAATTGAGTAAATTAACTCGGCCGATCCCACGATGTGCGTTATTATTGTTGACAAATATGTACTTTTGAAAAGAATGTTTCTGTAAGAAATTTAAAGTTGAGATTCAAAGGCATGACCTGATTAGCTGGAAACACGTTGGTTACAACGTCACATGAATTTAGCCCATTAATATGTAGAATATGTTTTTGTCCAAATATCTAGGTTATTTTTAGGTTATTGTTAAAATTGGGCGATATTCTCAACGTATATGTACAGGTGGTTATCAAAATAATGGAAACACCTTAAGATTTATAAAGAATCTTTTATATATTAATATGGTGCAGGACCAGAATGCTGGTTTATCCATTAGGCGCTTGGGGCGGGCGCACAGGGGACCGGGACCCGGATAAGCTGGATTTAACCAGATTTTCTGGTTATAAATTTCGATCCTTTAGTGCCATGGGGGCTTGTAGATCTTCTGCGTCCAGGGCCCGAAATGAGCTTAAATAGGCACTATACAGGACCATTTTTGGTATGTAACACAGCTTGAAATCGCCTAGGAATCTTCATAGAAGTGCTAAATAGTGTGTAGAAGAATATTACACCATTCTTCATGGAGAAATTGTGAAAGTTCTTGGAGAGATGCCAGTGGAGGATATCGATTCCGTATTGAACGCTCTAAAAAAGACAGTAGTGGTTCAATTATATTGAAGTTGGGTGACTGCGCGGGGCAAGGTAGATGTTTAACTTCATCCTCGTGTCCATCAAATCATGATTGGACAAGTCCTGCTACATGGATAGGTGCATTATCATATTGGAAAATAACTCCTGCAGGAAACAAAGTTTGCATCAGAAGATGGACGTGGTCTGCTAAAATTTCTCTATACTTCTCCCCAGGGACCCTTCCTTTCAGTGTTACGATTGGTTCAGCAGATAACCACGATACGGCTGCCCATATCATGACAGATCCACTTTCATGCTTGACAGTTGGAAGGAGACAATCACTATCATACGCTTGTGTAGGTGTCTCCAACTCAACCCCTCCTGTTGTTTGGGAAAGTGTGAAAACGATTCGTCAGACCATATACTTTCTTCCCCTTTTCAATCGACGTTTTGGGAAGTGTGCACCACTGTAACGATGTTTGTGTAACAAATAGCGGGGAAATTTCTGCTCTGCCGTAAATGTTCTGTTTATGAAGGTGCCTTCTAACTGTAATCATTGGCACTAGAGAATCCTGATGCTGATTGAGCTCAGCGGTCATTTTTGCTGAAGTTGTTTGCTTTTTAGACATCAAATCCGTTCCATTATTCGTCGATCTTTTCACTGAGCATCTTTTCCGTCTACTATTTTTTTTGCCGGGTGTTTTTTCGTTATGACTTTCGACAACGTACTTATAGAAACGACTAAAAAAAAAAGTTGGGATGTTTCGTTCTCACTTACTCCAGCTAGACGGACTTCTGCAATTAGGCCTATTTGAAAATCTGAGAGATCCAACATTTTACTCTTTTGAAAAAAATCAGACTTACAGAATTTCAATAAAGTTCATACTACCAGAATATAAATATTTCTTTTTACCAAAAATAGTGGTAGAGCTATTATTATATTTTAAGGTTTACGAAACTCATTCAAAAATGTCACTTTTATTCAAAGGCGTTTTCATTATTTCGATAACCGCCTATATATATAATATACAGCCCTAAAACTCGCTTAGTAAATGCGGCTTTTAGGGTCAATTTTATAAACAACAATCGTTCCATCGTGGATTTTCCGGGCCTTTCAAATACAAGAGAACTCAATGATACTGATACTCAATCACATTCTTTACCATGCTGATGATATATTTTTGAAATAGCTGAAGAACTATTATATTAAGTACCAGATGAATGAAACAGTATAATACCTTTTATGTGTTAGAAACATTGCAGTTTAGAAATAATCTTTATTATTTAAAAAAAAAAAAAATTTTGTGTAAAATTAAAAAAATAATGTGACGAATAGAAAAACAAATAAATAATAATAATCAAAAATTATTTTTTAAATTATTCAAATTAGATTTTTTACTCTGAAGACACTAGTGACTTCTGCATTGTAATAATATTTGTATTTACGTAATAATATTTTATACTTCCGTTTATATTTACTTTTTCACATCATTGAAAGCGCCATTCTTATTATGCACCTGTCGCCACGGGATGAAAAGCGATTTCTGCCTGTTACAAGATTTTTTCTAGCCTTGGAGCAAAACACTCTTGGATTTTATCATGCATGTCATATTTGTATAGCTTTACTCTCCTCCATAGTTGATTTTAAATGTATAATATTATAATAAATGAGCTAGAAATTTGAAATTTTCCCCTTTAATGTTTTAAATGGAAGTTTGATGGGTGGATTGCGCAGTTTATAAAAGTGGTGCAGTGGCGCAAAACGGGGTTGGGGCCCCGGACCCCCTAAAAAATTGATTTTTCCCCCGATTAATTATATAAAATTTTCCAAAATTATATAGAAAGTAAAATTTAATTAAGTATTTGTTATTAATAATTAATTTTTTTTAATTAAATTTGCTAATTTTTTTAAATTTAGTTTTACTTGTTTTTTTCCCCGAAAATCGACAAAATAAAAAGAGCATGGGTACAAAAGGGCGAACTTTAACCCCGGACCCCCCCTTGAAAAATTCCTGTGTGCGCTACTGACGTGGTGTAAAAATTTTTTCCTTCCAAGTAAAAAGCCGTCCCCCGTCGACGTTTTTGGGAAAAGGGGAAAAAAATCGGGAATATCTGGAAGAAAGATCCCGATTTCTAAAATTTTAAAAACTAAGGGTCATTGATGTGGTTTAAAATGGATCAAAAAAGATTCTTTCGTTGATACATACGCCCCACCTTATTTCTAAATTTTTTGGACAGAAATATAATGCTTTCATACATCAAAAATATCAATACAAAGATAAAAAGTAAAAAAATAAATTACCTGAAGAAAAAAATATTTTCAAAAATTATTAAAAATGTAATCATATGCTCAAGGGGCGTGCAATTTTTTTAGCTCGATAGCCACATTGTGGAACCCGGAGGATACCATTCCGTATTTTTTTAAAATGTTTTGAATTCACTAGTTAATTTTTGCTTTTTAAAAAAGGTATAAAATATACCATATAAAAATTAATAAATATCAGTTGAATAAAAGGGGTGGCAGTGATTTAATTTATTTATTATGTTAATTTCATACCCCATAGCTAAAAAGCATTTTTTAATTTTTAGAATCAGTTTAATCAGCACAAAAATATTCTCCATCACTTTTTTCTACAACCCTCTTTGAAATCAAAAAGGGATTTCTCTTTTTAAAAATTCTCATCACAGCCTGCGATTTAAAATGTCAACCAACTTGCATCTGTATTTACTCTTGTTGATTTTTCATGCAAGAAACACTTTGACCAAAAATTTAAAATGCTTGATCCAAATGTAAAGAAAAATTTTCTATCTATTTTGGTTTTTCGACTGTCTCCGGTGGGTTTAAAAAAAATATTTTTCCCTATTTGCCCACCTGTGGATAAAAAAAATATAGCCAAAAAAGGTTAAAACCAAGAAAAGTTTGAAAACCACTGGAAATCTTGAAAAAGGGGGATACTAACTTAAAATTTCCTTCATCTTGGCCCCGGGTGCTGGGGCGTTTAATGTTCAAAAACTGTAAAAATAAGTTGAACCGAAATTTTTGGGTTAACTTTTTAAAAAGTCCACCCCACGCGTCCCAAGGGTGTGGAGACGGAAAGACTGGCCCCTATTCCAAAAATAACCCCAATTTGTTCTCCCGTATCAACAACAACACAAGAGATGCACCCAAATATCAAATATGGGGAAAAAAATTAACGGGGTATGCGAGGTACGAGGGAAAACTTTAAATAGTTACTGTAGATCCTTTTCGTCCCCCCTTAATAGCTTCTACTTCTTAGCTACCTAATATAGTTTAAATCCGAATTGACAGATATCACTTTTTAAAATTACAATTATCAGCTACCAAATATCCACGCCTCACTTCAAGTTTAATTTAAACGCTGTTTCCGAAAAAGTCTGCCATCTCTCCTTTTTAACTTGGTTTTCCCAAATTTTTTATACAAGTTTTAATTTTTCATGGTCACGTTTTTTCGGGGGGATTTTAATAAAGTTTTTTAAAAACCCAATATTTTCAAGTGGAAATTAAATTTTACAGGAACACGGATGGGGCCCTTACAAAAATGGTTATCACAAATCTTTTGGGAAAACATACCTTTATGTAAAAAAATTTTTCTATTCTTTAATGCTCTCCAAAAAATTGTTTATATGTTATTTAATTTTAAAAATTTGAAGATGTAAAATTTGCTTAAAAAGGGATGCTCTTTTGATTGAGATTCAAGTCAATGATCACCTTTAAAAAACGACTCCATAACTAAATTAGTTTGAGTTATTTCAGAAATTAAGACCCTTTCAGAGGAAGTAGTGTTATGATGGGAGAAAGAAGAATCACATATAATCTTATCTAATAAATTGAAGCTTATATTTGAAAGTTTAAACCTTTTTATCTTTTAATGCAGTAGTTTTAGTTAAAAAAAACGATGTAGCCGATAAAAAACGACCTTATCTCATAAAAAAAGAGAAATCTACAGAAAACATTTCATCGGGGGTATGTGAGAACTGAATTATTAAACAAAAATCGAACCGGGTTCTCTTAAAATAGATTAAAAAAGTAAAACAATAAACATGATTTTTAACTTCCCGTCGTTCCGCTTTTTGTCAATTTAAATGAAGGATATAAACAATTTTTTTCTTTTTTGTGTGTTTCGGGGTTTTGGGTAAAAATATTGTCTCTTCTTGGCCTTGTGCCGTGATTTTTTTTAAAATTTTGATACGGGGTGGGTTTTTTTGCTGTAAAAGATTTTTATTTAGATTTTTTTTCCCAAGGAGATATATTTACGAAAAAGGTAACGAAAATTTTTTTTTAAAAAAATGATGCGCACTGTTTTTAAAAATATGATTTTGATGAAATTGTTTGTTTCAATTGCCTGGGTTTTCGCCCCAAAATTAAAAAATGTTTTTAATTATGTTTTTCGTTATTTTTTTTTTTTGGAAATTAAAAAAATTTTTTTTTCCCCGATAAATATTGACTTTTGTTTTTTACTGGTTTTTTTAAAAAATTTTATTTAATTGTTTTATAAAAATATATTTTTAAATTGTTGAATTAAATGGGCTAAGCATACGTTTATATTTAAATTGCCATATATATATATATACTTAGAATAAATTTGTATTTACTTAAAATTATATATTTTCCCCCCTAAATCATAACTCTTAATACCCTATTTCGAAATGCGTCTCATTTCATGTCGTATTAAGGATAAAAATTAAAATTATATATGATTTATGCATGATTCCTCGTTCAAAGGATTCGACCTTGGATTTTTGACTGATTTATTCACGATTCCTAGAGTATGAATATTTACTGAGTGGTGGAAACTTTCCCTAAAATACTCTGACGTAATTTGTAAAAATAACTAATATTTCTCTTCACTTGAACACGGGATTAAATTTTTTTATATTATATTTCCTTTTTTTCCTTTTTATTTAAATGGAAAAGGGAAAATTCCGCCCTTGAGTTTGGCCCCGAGCAAGAAGGTACTGAATTCTGTGTGTTCTGACCTTGAAATTACCAAAATAAAAGATGATTTGATTAATATCCAAGACTATTGCCATTATATATTGTTTTTTTTTTATATTATTTTTTGGTAAAAATAATTTTGTCTCACTAGTAGATATTAATAAAATTATATACATAGATGTATGTATGCATGCAAAACGGATTTTTTTCGAAATACGCTTACATTTTCTCTCTTTACTATACGTAATAGCTTAATAATATAAGATAAAAAGATAAAAATGTTTTTTTAGAGTATTAGCAATTTATATTCATTGTATCTTTGTAAAATTAAATTCCTTTTAAAAAACAAATAATTTTTTAAAGTTAGATGTATTGTTCATTTTAAACATAATAACATAAAAATTCAATAAAGGTGAAAGTAATTTAAACTATAAAATAAATATTTTTGGAATTTATGGGAGTGTGAAACGATTGTTAATTTGAAATATATATTGATAATACGTAAATACAGAGTAAATGCATGTACCTTAGTTTTTTAAATTTAAAAATAACGTAAAAAATTGGGGGCTTTTTTTTCTCTTTTTTAAAAATTATTAGAATTTATAAAATTCTTTCACAAAAAAAATTTTTTTTAAGTACAAAACATTGAAATTGAACATTTTTTGGGCACATATATTTGAATATTTGTATTTTATGTTTCCTAGTTTTTTTTTTTTAACAAATACGCTATTGCATTAAGATATATTGAATGTAGTGAGAAACTTATATCGTTTTATAAGAAAACAAAAAAAATATTGTTTTTTTAATACAGAAACAAATTTAACAAGATTCTTACATTTCTCGAATACTTTCTGAATACAGAATAAACTTTTGTTCAATTTCTAATAAATTTTATCGAACCTGCTCTTTTACAAACGATAATTATTTTCTTTTAAATAAAGTCTTTATATCACGTGACACAAAAATGTATGCTCCTAATTATTTTCCTTTTTGTTCTTGAAATTAAATAAAAAATTTTAATTGACCTCACACACAAGTACTTTAATTACTTCTCTCTCATTTTGTTTTTAAATAATACTCTTCCTACATCTTTGCATCTTTCTTTAAAAGTTTAGAATTATAAAAAACGTCAATAAAAGAATTAATTTTTTATGATTTTGGTAACCATTTTGAGAAAAATTTCTTTAAAGGTTTGAAAATTATTGCTTTTAACATAAGCAGAACGATTTGTGTGTTCGAATCGGGCTGTCATTACAATTTTTATTTTTTCGTCAAAAGATTATCATCACTATCCTCTACGAACGCTTTCGCCATTTCGTCACGTTTCGAGTTAATAATTATTATAGACGCAGGGTATTACGGTATGACTCATAACACGAATCATGCAGTTCGAAGGTTACAGAAGACTGAACATAAAAACTTTCCGCCATTTCTTTATTCCGACCTTTCGGCCATTCTTTTTTACAGAAAGAGCCAAACGAATTTCGGATTTTGCATCTGGCTGCATGATTGGTAGTTCTGTTTCGTAAATTGAGTAATTACGATGCTTATCTGGGCAAGTAAAGCACGTTTCCATGCGCTAAATTAAAACAAAACAAAGATTTCATTGCTGTTTTATCCCCCGCTGCTACTTTTGATGTCACCGGTTTCTCAGAAACAGCTGTGTTAATTTGAGTCATTACACAATGCTTGATGACAAGTTTCTTCGTCGTAAAAGCAGAAATTATTGATGTTGAGACATAGCCATCCTGTGATGACCATGTCTTGCCGGTTCCGCGTAAGCTAGAGGTGTGGGATTATCAAAATGATGAGACATAATTCTTAATACAACTTTTATTAAGAGTAACTTATAATACTTAAATTCTAATTTGACAATTATTAATTAGAGTGAGAGTCAAGCCCAAAGTAAATCACGTATTTAAGTCAGATCACGCAATTAGATCCTCTATCTCAATTATCCTAAATAATCCTGTTATCTAATTACTTATATCTAATATTACCTTTTCCAGTTCTGGTCCCTTGACCTAGAGAATATAATCTATATCTTTATATATGAAGATTCTTGATCCGCAATGCAGCTAATTCTTGACTGCTTATTCTTGGTCCGCAAGATTTCACACTAAGCTTTGTCACGCTATTGATCAGAATGATTCCACACTACAACCTCTGAGCCTGCTACGCTATGCTATGCTATGTTATGCTCTCTTATGCTATATCTAGGTTTGCCGCGCTATCCTTTTATAGTATATCTCATTTACATATTCGATCCGTTTCTCTTCTTGGTATTGGGTTGGAAAGGTTTTGCCATTAATCGTGGCCGTCAAAGAACTTAGGAGTCATGTTAATCAGAAAGACGCGAGAGACGTCACAACCCCCTCCAAGAAGAAAAACGTGATTTACTTAAGGGTTCTCAATGCCCTTAATAAATTACGTGTCTAAATCTCTATTTCTAAATTTCTTCGCTTTCTGAGTTTTATTTAAATTTTAATCTTAAATCTTCATTTTAACTTTTATAATTTCCAATATCTATCTTGACTTTTAATTTTCATTGCAATTTTAATCTTAAATTTTAACTTTTATAATTTCCAAAATTTATCTTGACTTTAATTTTCATTGCAATTTTAATCTTAAATTTTAACTTTTATAATTTCCAAAATTTATCTTGACTTTAATTTTCATTACTCATCTTAGAATTTTAATATTCAATTTAATTTTAAACTCGTGACAATAAATTTTACTCCAATAACTAGGCCAACATTAATAATTACTGTTTAATTTGTGCCCACTCTCACTTTTACATTTCGTTACTTAAAATATTTATACACTTAAAAACTACCATTCTGGGTGCGCAGACCCAATCTAACACTGCATATGGAGCTGGTACTTCTGCTCCCTTTCTTAACAGCCTGGAAACACGTTGAAGCTTTACTTTTCAAGATTTTCAGGGTCAGTCTCCCTGAAATAAAACTATTTGAGTATCTATTTCCATAATATTAATCAATTTTACATATCTTATTTATATATCACCATAAATTTTTATCTCCATCCCTACATCTGGTTTCAACAAAAACTCCCAATGAGCCGCGCAGCGCCGTTATTATTATTGTTAGTGCCTTGACTACGCCGCGTTTCCCTGAACCAGATGCCTCATAATACGTAACAATACAACAACAATATATATATACACATATTATACAATTACAAAACATTTTTCAATAAACCATTATAACAAATAACCAAAGGAATTTTCGCATCTCACGAAGTCATACATCGAAGTAAACAAATTGTGAATACAAATGTTTTTCTTCAGAAAAAATTTTTAACAAGTCAAAAGTTCCAATATTAAATGAACACTCATTGTAGTGTTTGACTGCTTATAACTTTTAAGCACCGCCCGAGACTTCCTTCTTTGCAATAATTCTTCCGACCACTTGTTGGAAGATCATAAAAAAATGAAACAATACAACCTGATTTTTATATTCGGTCTCCCACGTTCACGTTCAACGATGAGGTGTCATCACTCTTCATTCCTTGTTTGTACTGGAATTTCTTGTTGTAAGGCTTGTACTCTCCTTGTCGTCCTTTCCTTGCCTTCCCAACTGTGTTTTTGGCTGGTCGGGGTTCTTCTGTCCTCCGTCGTGGCCTTAAATTATACTTCTTTTCAAATGGAACTTCAGTTGATTCTCTCCTGCTCTTTTTTCTATCTCTGGAAATAGTACTAGATGACATTTGTCTTTTATTATTACAATTATTACTACCCTTTCTTTGCCACTTTCTTTGTGGTCCACTTGTCCCCGATATACCTGATCTTTTAATACCTTGGTTATATTTAAACCTTTTATTTTTATTTTCATTCCCTACTGAACTAGGTAGTGATCTGACCAGTGATTTGTTTTATGGGTCCTCTTTTGTATTTTTATATGGATTTGATTGGTTACCAATCCCTTTTGCCTCTAACCTACGTTTCACCGCAGATTTTTCTTTCCCATATTGTGACTCATTTAATCCTTGGTGTACTTTTTCCGAAGTACGAGTTTCCTGACTTGATCTTATACTATTTGGGATACCTGTTCCTACTTCGACCTCGTCACATTTCCTATGACGATATATTCTTATTTGATCTACGTTAACTGTTAATCTTTTTCCCGATTTCCATATTACAATATTATTAAAGTTCCTAACTTCTAGGACTCTATAAGGTCCCTCAAATTTTTGTTTAAATTTAGCACATACTTTGTTAGCAGCTGAACTTACAGGGTGTGTTTCTAATAAAACCCAATCATTTACCTTTATTTTTATGTCCTTTCTACGTCTATTATAATATTTTTCCCACCTTTCCTGTTTAATTTTCGTACTTAGTCTAGCTTCTTTAAAGCTTTTCTGTATATCTTGAATTTTGAATTTAGAGCTTTCCGATATCATAACTAGTTTTTGAAATGGTGTAATCAATTTTCGACCTAAAATAACTCAGCCGGTGTTTTTCCCGTTGTTTCATTCACCGCCGTACGAATAGCGTAAGCAAACTCACGCAAGAATTGATCCCAAGTATCGTGTTGATCATTAACATAATTTGCAATCATTTGCACTATATCTCGATTAACTCTTTCAGTCCGATTTGCTTTGTGGTCGATATGCAACAGTCTTCACATGCCTTATGCCTAATCTTTCACTTAAGTGTTCAAAAATCTCGGATATAAATTGGGGACCATTATCACTTATTAATTTTATTGGAGCTCCATAACGCGATATAAAGTTATCAAAAAAAATATCCGCTATTATACGAGATGAGGCCTTTTTAAGAGGTATAATTTCAGCCCATTTGCTGAAATGATCGGTTATTACTAAAATATAGCGGTTACGTCTTATTCTCGATATAGGATACGGGCCTAATAAATCTAACGTCACTATCTCATTCGGATAATTCGATAAAATTTGGGATTTAACCGACCAGCTGGTAACGCGTTTTATAGTTATTAACTTGGCACATATGGCATGTAGAGACATATTGATCAATAAATTTTCTCATGTACGGGAAATAACAAACGTCCCGAATTTTATGATACTTTTTAAATCTGCCGACGTGTCCACTTATTGGCTTGTCATGAAATTCTCTCATTATTTCATTCCTTAAAGATTTTGGAATGTATACACGCATTTCACCTAATGACGTTGCGTGTTTCGCATAAAATAACAATCCTTCAATTAAACGGAAATCGTGGGACCAATTCTCACATATCGTTGCATTAACCGAGTTATCTTCCGGGTTTTTCTAAATATCTATATATATGACCTAATTCTGGGTCATTTTTCTGTTCTTCTATTAATTGTTCCCGCGAAGTAAGTACCAAATCTTTGATTACGGCACAATTAATTTTATCACCAATTATATTTTTCCCTTGCTTTTTCGGTAAAACTGTAGCCACCATGTTTAACTTCATTTCTGACCCAATAACGTGTAATTTCCCTTTATTTACCTTATTATCTTCAACCAGTGTATTTTGAATTTTTAACGATTTCTGATCAAAATCTAATACGATTCTTGACCCACTTATGAAATCGATACCCAGAATACATGGGTATTCTAAATCTTTCAGCACATGAAATGACCAATTTCTTTCGAATTGTCTGATGTGAATTTTTTAATTCTACAATCCCCATGTTTTGGCATTTCGCACCCTGTGCTGTTATTACCTGGGCTCGCGATTTTTAATTTGTTTATAGAAAAATATTTTCTATATACTTCTTCCGATATAAAAGATTTATCTGCTCCGGTGTCCCATAGGCTTTCAAAAATGTGTTATTTAATAAAATAGGCACGTGGGGAAGTTCTACGGTGCTATACATATTGGAGAAAAGTCTAATTGTTCTCTCTTGTCGACACCTCTTGAGGTTGATCATTAACCTTACAATATTTAATCGTCCCTTTGCGTCCTATCGCCTCGATTGAAATTATCACTCGAACCCTTATTTCTACGGTCCCCTCTATTAAAATTATCATTTCGCTCATTTCGAAATGAGTAACCCCTGTTGCTGAATCTTTGATCATTATTATTAAACCTATTCCTCTCGAACCTCTATTATTTTGACGGCTATTCTCGTAAAACTCATTTCTGTTATTTGGTCTACTCCTATTTCCGAATTCCTCCAGTTTCTACCATTAGCTTCAAAATTAGGCATCCTATGCGCATTTTGACCTCGTCTTTCTACATTATGGTTCTGATAACCCCTTTGTAATTTGCAAGAATATCTCTCTTCGAATTTAGCCAGGACTTCTAAAAGTTGTATCGTATTTTGTGGATTTCGCACCTCCACATAGTCCTGTACCTGTGGTTCGAGTCGAACTAAAATATGATCCACTAAGTCTGCTTGGGACATTCCTAATTCTAAACTTCTCTATTTTTAGTAATCTATATACAAAATCAGTCGCCTCCTGATTTCTTCCCTGCTGTGATGCATAAAACTCCGACTGTAGTTCTTTTTTATTTTTGATCGCGGGAAAAGCCTTCGCTAATTCAGCTTTGAGCTGCGCAAAATCCGTGGCTGTATTTTGTACTAACAACGACCCAAATATCGAATACCAATCTTGAGCCCTTCCCCTGAGATGACTTTTTAAGTAAGCACATGACAGATTACTTGGGATTTCAAGTAACTGAATATTGTTATCGATGCACTCGATAAACTCAGCAACATTCTCCGACCCTGAAAAGTACATTTCAGGTAGAATTGTATTTCCACCTACATTACCTAACCCAGAATTAAAACGTTCGGGCATTGAGACATAGCCATCCTGTGATGACCATGTCTTGCCGGTTCCGCGTAAGCTAGAGGTGTGATTATCAAAATGATGAGACATAATTCTTAATACAACTTTTATTAAGAGTAACTTATAATACTTAAATTCTAATTTGACAATTATTAATTAGAGTGAGAGTCAAGCCCAAAGTAAATCACGTATTTAAGTCAGATCACGCAATTAGATCCTCTATCTCAATTATCCTAAATAATCCTGTTATCTAATTACTTATATCTAATATTACCTTTTCCAGTTCTGGTCCCTTGACCTAGAGAATATAATCTATATCTTTATATATGAAGATTCTTGATCCGCAATGCAGCTAATTCTTGACTGCTTATTCTTGGTCCGCAAGATTTCACACTAAGCTTTGTCACGCTATTGATCAGAATGATTCCACACTACAACCTCTGAGCCTGCTACGCTATGCTATGCTATGTTATGCTCTCTTATGCTATATCTAGGTTTGCCGCGCTATCCTTTTATAGTATATCTCATTTTACATATTCGATCCGTTTCTCTTCTTGGTATTGGGTTGGAAAGGTTTTGCCATTAATCGTGGCCGTCAAAGAACTTAGGAGTCATGTTAATCAGAAAGACGCGAGAGACGTCACAATGTAGAGAACTGACTTTTATAATTTTGTCACGAAGAATATGTTGTGACAAAGTATTCTTTAAATATAGTTTAGATTTAATTCAATTTTAAACATTAAAAACTGCTATAAAATTTTTTTTCTTCAATGGGCTACATTCATGACGGTCACATGATAAAGGTAATCACGTGTTCTCTTTGAATTCAAAACTTACACTGAACTTATTGTTATTCTATTAATTTACTGTCAACTTATTGTATCTGTTATTCTATTTGTTAAATTTGAAATTTTACAATTGGATAAAGATGTTTAAGTGTTATAGAAAAAATATTCACCAAAAGAGATTTCAAAATTAAAAAAAGAAGTCTTATTATATACATGCACTTTTAAATGAAGTGTATTTTGCTTACCAATGAGCAGGGGCGTAGCTACCGCCGTATCAATGATACGGGGCCCCCCAAGCTACAGGGGCCCCGTATCATTGATACCAGTGTGAAATAACACTTCCACTAACAGGGCTCCAATATCTAAAAAAGACCCTGAAGGAATTTTGATACAGGGCCCCCTCACAGCTCTCTATGTATTTTTAAAAAGAAAGTTTCCACACACACGCACACACACATACACAAAAGCTAACGTTAGCAACAGCAAAGCGTATGAACAGTAAATTAGCTGGAAACTCAAGATTGCATTTGTCACGTGACTATGACGTCACATGTAATTTATGAACTGATTGGTTGGAAACAAGAAAATGTAGTTATCACACGTGATTGTAGTAATCATGTGACTTGACATCACATGAATTTAGCTGATTGTATTATTGTTCATTTACTGTAAAATTTTAGTTGTATTCATGTACGACTCTGGAAAAGTATACATTTATCTGTACTGGTAAAAAAAAATGTGTGCGTGTATGATGCATCAAAAAGAAACCGGAAGACAACGCACATACGTATGCCGAAACTATACTTGATGATTGTGCGCACCTAAAAGAAGCTTTTTCAAAATTAGCTTCAGGTTTCTTTTTTAAAACTCAGTTTCGAAGTGATTTTATGCAGCTCTGGCGTCTGTGTTTAAATGGAACAAAATATTCACGTAGTTTTTTTTAAAAAAATGTTCTTTCAAGACTTTCATTTTAGTTTTGGCAACACAGTTTGTGTTTACACTTCTGTTTTTGCACTTTAGGTTCAGTTCGATTAAAACTCTAATCCTGTTTTATATGTTTTCAGTAATCCCAAGCCGAATTTTGGTTCATATGATCTGTTTTAGATAGTTTTTAAGTTAACGTTAATGTTGTAATTTCTGTATCAATTTGTGCCTTCACACTGTAGATGATTGTTTGGTCAATACTGAGTCTATTTTATCTGTTGTCTCTTTTGATGGTTCATTTTAATAGTGAAAGTGAAGACATTTGAACATAATATGATTAAAAATAATTATTTTGTCTACATTTTAAATTCTTTATCTCCTTTTTTTCCCCAACAAAATAGTGCTATAAATTAAAATAAGCAGAATGATAGATCAAAAAGAAATAATTTTAAATACAAATACAGTTGATTAATTAAATTATGACGATGCTTCTCGAATGAGGAGCAGTGATTTAAAATACATGAAAACTCTTCTCAAAATTAAAATGAATTGTTATTAATGTCATGAACATGCATTACATGAATTAAGTTGAAAATATTTTCCATAATTTTACCTTTCTGAAGAAAACACAAACTTAATTACTTGAAAACTTAATTTCAATAATCAAGTGTAGGGAATCAAAATTCCTCGTTCAGAAAATTCTTTTTTCTTACATGAATAACCCTCATTCGAGTATAATTGCATATTTTTCCTTAATATTTCCAAAATTACATTTTTAGAAACATAAGTTGTGCTTTAAGCGAAAACATATACAATGTGTACACCTTCAATTGTTAGATTCGTTCCATTTTTTTAAAAATTAATTTATTAAAGGTGCTTAAATTCATATACAGTGAAAATCGCTTAACACGAAACTGAGGGGACTGAAATATTTTTTCGTGTTGAAAGAATTTCACATGTTAAAAGATATTGGAAAAAAAATAATATATTCTACAAAATTAAGTTTATTAGAGTACATTTTACTTACATAGATATGTATATATGCTTGTATTTAATAGAAATCAATGAAGCAAAAACATTCACAAAGAAATTTAATACAAAATTTTCAAGGTTTTGAGAAACAAAACATTTATTTTTTGGAAAATAATTCAATTCCTACTATTAGCCCACACATTTTCTATATATTTATTTATCTTGGTGGAATTTTCAATCGTTCAATCGTCTCAATTGAGCTGAAATTTTATATACATGATTATTTTGGATGACAATACAGAAATTTTATAATTAATAAAAATTAATTGATTAAAACTAATTATTCAAAGAATTACAAATACAGCCACGTTGGCATCCTTTTTGGCGACTTGTGTCATAACTTGAAAAATTTTTTTTTTCTGACATTTTAAAGCTCTTATTTGAGTTGAACTTTTCTATACACTATTGTTTTGGGTAAAAATACGATAATTTAACTATAATTAATTAAAATTTATTGACTGAAATTAATTATTTAAAAAATTACTGATACATCCACGTTGGTTTCATTTTTTTCGACTTGGGTCAGAACTTTAAAAGATTTTTTTTCTCACGTTTTAAAGCATTCAGTTGAACTGAAATTTTATATATACACAATTGTTTTGGATGACAATACGATACTTTAATGAAATTAATAAAAATTAATTACTTCTTAATGTTGTGATTCTGTCATATGTATATACATATTTATATTAATTGTAACTATTTAATAAAAAATAGCTAAAATAAAAAATTTCTTCTTACTTGTTTTATATTTTTCTTTGCATTGCCTTTTTTGCGCATACTTTTTATGATGTTCCTCATTTCAGATGACGTGGGATCAAAAGTGCATTATTCATCTCGTTTTCTTCGTCAGAATCTGCATCAATGATATTTTTTGAGCTTTGAACTAACTCCAAAATGTCTTTGTCTGGCATAATTGGGGTTGTACACACTGTCATCATCAACTGCAATGAATTTTTTCGATAATGTAATAGGACAGTTCAGTTCGGCTGGATGTTTTGGGTATTCTTTTCATTCCCAGAAGGAAAATCTTTTCGTGTTAAGCGATATCCGTTTCGTGTTAAGAGAAAAAATGCACGAAAATACATTGTAGTTTGTCGGAACCGTTGTATTATTTCGTGTTATCGTGTTAACCGATGTTTCGTCTTAAGCGTTGTCGTGATAAACGCATTTCACTGTATTAAATTTTTGCCTTATAAAACTTTTTATAATCTTGAAAATCTCTCTTTGCACAATTTACGCATGAAATGAACTTTTACGAATACTTCACTGAGAATAGTTATAAATAGTATGCATTATCTTCACATTTAAACTTTGCTGAACAAGTGTCTCAGAGAACTATGTTGAAAATGGCGACCTTCCAGCGATTCGTGCACTTGCAATTTTTGGAAGTCTAGCCTTAGCAGATTTTGCATAATGCCACCCAACTTCTGCCGCATGGAATCTGTCATTTATGCAAGACGTATTCCATTATACTTGTCACGAGTTTGACAAGGTCATATTCAATCTCAGCAGTTTTGGACAGGTATTAAAATTCAATTTTAGAAACAAAGTCATGCTTGTGAGGAACCTAAATATATTAGTCAATTTAAAATATGCCAGGTTTCGATCAAGTTGAAGTGCAATTGTGGATCAGTATATTTAAATAATATTAATTCAGTTTTTTTTAACGATTATGCTGAAAAGTAAATAAATAAAATCTTGACAAATATATATGTAATCGCAAATCAACTTAAAAAGAACTGAAGTGGATTGATGCTTAATATTAATTGAATGTTTTTACTATTGGGTTGATTATTATAATTCGAGTTTCTTTCTGTCGAAGTTTAACTTTCATTAATACAGAAATAATGTGAATAATCTTGGCTTATGCAGAATTATAAATTGAATAATATATAGAATTTATACGCCTCTACAATACAGATAAATTTACATATTAATGGGAATCACTCGATTATTACACTGTAGGTCCTCTTCAAGTTAGCGTAATTGATCAGAGTATTCTCATAAAAATTCTCGATTACATACAATCGACAGAAATAAAGCAAAAAATTATGATTGAATTTGATATGCGTTACAAAGAGAATAATATTAACTTAACTCAGTGGCGCATAAGGGACAAGGCCTACTGTGCCCAACTCAGTATACACGATCTTTGGCCCTGAGGTGCATGATCAGATGTTCCGGTCAGGTGGTCAGTCTGATGCGAACCCCCTGTGTTAATTCCCAAGCAAGCTTGGTACTCATTTATCGACCCACTGAAGGGATGAAAGGCTGAGTCGATCTTTCCCAGCCCGAGGATAGAACTCCGGTAAGGGAAATAGATAATTCACATGCCACAAGTCTATGATCATGTTTCCTATCAAATGTTCGAGCCAGAGTCGTGTGCGACCATCTGATTGGCCATACCTGTTGCCAATCAATGACAACACACCTTGTGTTTTTGTAAGAGGTTTTTTCAGAACTTTTGAATCCTATTATAGCAGAAATTACACGGCTCTTGAGGTTCTAAGGCGACGGAGAACCAGCTTGATACAATATGAATGTATGGAACGCCTTGGATAACGTGTATCTGGAACAATAGAAGGATCGTGGCATTCCAATCAGCTGGTTGGCCCGCTAACCCTATGTATCATATATGAAAATTTACATCCATTTAATATTGAGAACCTCATCTACAATGGAAATTTCGTTGATTCCGATGCATATCTTCTTGGTTGGGTGTTTTCTACAGCTGGCATCATATAAGAGATGTATGGTATGTTCGCCATATTTTGCTGTCACTTCATCGATGGTGTGAAGAGCATCCCTCACTGTTGGTAGCTGCTATTTTGAGCACGTCTCTGCGATACAAATTTTGTTGAATAAAACTTTTTTTTAAAATCATCGGTATCTTTTCATTGAGTCTCTATTTGCTTGTTTCTCGTCGTATCTTGATGGAGAACACTAGTGTTTTGCCATTTGAGTTTCATTATCAGATTGTAGTAATTTGTGGTTATGAATGTGTTCTTCCATCCCTGATGTGTGCACAATAAGTTTAGGAACACCATGTATATAACTTAATTATCATGGAGTGGCAGTGGCGTAACGTGGAACAATTGCCTCCCTGGGCCCGCAAGGGTAGGTACTTGGAGGCTGTCAGGCTTTCCCCGCGATGCAGGGGTTGCGGAAGTGTACGTTACGCCACTGTGGAAATGACTTACTAACCAGAATTTGTTTATACTATATGCATTTTTATTTTGGGCTATTTCAATTTGGTTGGGGAGTATAGTTATTCACTAATTATTTCTCGTTTCTGAAAATTGATCGTAGATTCTCTTTTTGATTCTTTTTTAGTTCTCTGTAGATTGTTATTTAGTTCCATTTTATTTTTTCTCCTTTTATATTTTATCTTCAACTAAGATTTATTACAGTACCCGAAGAAAGCGATGGATACAAAAGATTTCCTTTCTTTACAAACACTAATCGTTAATAAATAACACTTTCTTTCGCACCGTTAGAGAAATAAAAAGCCCAGCGCGTGAATCTCCCTTTTTTATTGCTGGAAATGTGTAGCAAGTGACAACAATGTATAGCATAAAGATATAAAAAAGTAGGTCAAGGGATCGATTGAAAGAATGCCGGGCAAATTTCCCAGACGGTCCGGGTTACGAGAGATGTCCGGATACAGACAGATCGTTCAACTTTCTTAAGAGGATTTACCATTGTTCTTGGTTGTATGTTCATAATGGGTCATTTCAACTTTTAGAGGTAGACAGAGAAAAAACTTGCAAAAAGGCTATAAATTTTTTTAGAAAATAAAAGAATATTTTTTTCTTAAAAAAAAAGGAGATTTGGAGAATATAATTCTTTTAAGGGAGAAAAAAAAACACCTTGGATTCATTTCGCTGCATAATCAATAAGTAAAAGAAATAATTATCTTATTGAAAAGTAAAATATTTAGTAAAATGTACGTAGGATATTTGTTGAGTTTTATGGACCATTAATGGTCAATTAGTTTTTGTTAATTTATTACACACGTCACATAAAGAAAGTGTTCTATTTCTGGCAAACATTAATTAATCATATGAAAGAAATTATATTCGATGAAATAAAAATATCGTCTGCTTCATCAATTATTTCTAAGAATGGAATTAAATGTAAGCATTTTATGTCAAGCCAAAAATAGTGCTAAATTTACTAATTATGGTCGCGATATGTATGAAATATGGCAAGATTAAAATAAAACTTCAGAGCTAAAATTTAATTTTTTTTGACGAAAGAATTTTATTTTATAAAATATCGATGACTAATTGAATATCGGGTTGTTTAGAGAAGTGATTTGTTTGTTTTAAAGGGGTTAAACATTTTTTGTTTTAAGATGCTTAAGGCTACACAATGTACCCTTTTCAAAAAATGGGGGATGGAGAGACAGTAACAGTAAAAGTTATTTATGTTGCAAAATTTAGATTATATTATTTTGATTCCAAAAGTAAAAAATCAGTTTGACCAACCGTTATTTTGCAATTTTAAAAAATTAAGAATTTGTGAAGTTTTTTTCAAACTTTTGTAAAATGCTCTATTTTAAAATTATTTAGTCATTGTAAGTGATTTATATTTCTTAGATTATTGTAAGAAAAAAGTTTGTATGGAATTTGTTCCCCTGTTGATTTTTATTGAAAATTTTTCTTGCTAAACGTGGAAAAAACACGAAATTTTTTAAAATATTAACTCTAGCATTTTTTTTAAAAAAAAGCTAGAGATCTCAGACCTAAATCCATCTAACTTTCTTAGAACATATATTTGGGAGTATATAAAAAAATTTCAAGACTATCTTGAATAGGAAAAAAAAAAACCCTTAAGGATTAGAAAACACATCTTCAAAATTAAAAGTCAGAGAAAAAGCATATTTAAAGTTTGTAAAGCCATAAAATAAAAACTTATAATGCTTGTAAAGCTCTAATTTTTTAATATGTTATTTTCTAAATTAAGAGAGATTCTATATTAAAACACTACTTTAATTAAATATGACTGAAACTATTTTTTTAAATTCAAAATATATTTTTGTATAACATTGCTAGCACTTGTAACAACGATAAGTTATTCACCCTAATCTTAACACAATATTTTCGCAAAAGTTTTGAAACAAAAATTATTTATGTACAACATAATAATGATACTATCTTGCGCTAAAAATCACAGGTTTGTGCATAAAATTTCATTTTTTTTTTAGTTATAAATTGGGGAAGTTTAGCAAGTTTTAAAGCTACCCAACAAGAACTCACAAATACCGTAATATAGTAGTACTATATGTTTACTATAATGTACTTTTGAACATCATGGAACTATTCAGTTTTATCAGTATCTAGCATCTAGCATGTGATCATTTAACTCTTTATCTACTGTAATTTTTTTCGTTCAATTTTTTTTTTAGTTACTACATTGAAAATTAAGGGATATACACGAAATACTTATACCTGAAAAATTTAATTCGTTAGAGCTAATTAATTAATTTGGTACTTTAAAACAGTGATTCGCAACCCCCGGTCCGTGGATCAAATGGTGTTTGGCCGCCTAAAGAACATTAAACTATTTCCATTTTATTTAAAGTAGTGCATTTCTCTCGGATTTGCGCAACTTTCCACGGAAATCACTTTATATTCCACATTAAATCACTTTTATTCATTTTTGGTGTAACTATATTTTATTCTAAAGGCATATTTAAATGTAACTAAATTAAAATTGTTAAATCAAAACGATCTAAAATATAAACAATCAACGTGTCCCACCCTCAGCGGGCCGCGGTAAAATTATCAAACGTTGACCGGTCCACAGCGATAAAAAGCACTGCTTTAAAGTACCGTCAGTACACGAAGACCTAAAATATTTTCATTATACAAAAAGATCGTATGATTTTTTAAAGCAGTTTTAATTCTTAAAAATGCTAAATAACCAAAGATCACTAATATTTTACAGCTCAAAAAATTTATTTTTGAAAATTTTAAAAATTTACTTACTTTTTACACATAAACTTAATTTGATATTCAAAGGAACAGTTTTCTTTTCATTAACACACAAAAATACATTACAAGTTGTGCATTTTGAGTGAAGTTTTTTTTAATGTCTTTTAAAACACTGCATCTACTTCACCCTGGATTTTGTTCAGTCTCTTGATCATCTTCTTCAGAATCTGATGAAAATTCAAGCAGATTATTTGCTGGGACCTCTTCATCTGAAGAATCCTCTGTTAGTGCATCACTGCTTTCAGATGGTAGGTACTGTAATAAATCCAACTCTTCTTGAAGACTGAGCTTTTTTTACCCAATATTCTACGAAGAGGGAAAAAAATTATAGCACCTTGAAAACCTCCTACTATCGTTAAATCTCAGTTACACACACACACACACACACACAAATTAAAATGTTAATTTTTGAATAAAGATATTTTATTTTATTGTGTGGGGCAAAAAAAAAAGCAAATTCAGATTCAAATTTCAAAATTTTTTTAAAACGTAAAATCAATAAAAAGGCAAAATAAATGTTATTTTAAAAAGAAATGCCATAAAAGCATAACTGTATTACACTTTAGTAATGACGCTCTACAACACAACGAAAAACAATAATATACTACAAGGAAGAAAAGTAGACACGAAGGGCTTTCTCTAACACCCAGTGATTGGCGGTACTTACAAGTACCACAAAGTTATTCAAGTGTAAAATCAATTACACTGTTCACTTAAAATAAACAGTCAAATCGTTTTCTAAGTTCTTAACTAACATATGAAAAAAAATTAGACACTTATCTTTTGATTGCACAAATACTTCTGCGGAACAAAAATGACAATCTTGGCAATCCGATCAAAATGGTAACTGAAAACGCAACTTCAGTTTTAAAACTGCCTTCCCCGCTAAAATACTCATCATAGAGCCCGTGCTGTTAACTATCCTGAAAGAGAGAAATTAAAAGAGTGTTCGTGCTAATTAACGTCAGAATATTCGTAAAAAAATGATTATTCTATGTAATTTTACAGTGTATGGTACTTATAAGTACCGTCAGTAGATAAAGGGTTTATGTGTTATCTATTTAAATGGTATATTATTAAAAGTAGTACAATAAAAAGAATAACGTGAATATTTTCTCTTTCATCGAATATTAATGTAAAAGACTGACGTTTTGTTATGAAAATTTATGAATATAGTTTATGTATGAATAAAATAATCTGTTTTATGAAGCATCTCAATTCAATTTTAATTTCAATACAATGCAGCTTTTGAATTCCGAATTCATCTTTTTCGGTAGCATACGCACAATCAGTATTTTCTTAACTAAATTTGAGTGTTCTGTAATCGTATTTTTCTTTGGAGGCTTAAAGTTCTTTATAAAATTATTTGTTAGTGCATCAGAGTCCAGAATTATAACAAATAAAAACGAAATCAAAATTAAATCTTAGTTTATAGTTTTTCGCTGAAAGGGATTAAGGGTTTATCAAAGTGCATTAGTCCTTTAATGCAGTTTTCCAAAATTTATGAATGAGATTTTTTGTATCCTGGATTATACTTGTTTTTCTATAAATATAAAGTTATTTTTCAAAAAATGAAAAAAAAAATCTTGTTTTTTTTTAGATATTAATTAAGCAACTTACTACAATCGGAACCGTAATTTTGAAAAGGCTTATAAAGGGATAATTTTTCTGAAATTTAGAGTTAATTGACGACATAACAGAAAATACTCCCCCCCCCCAGAAAGTCAGGTTTCGAACCCAAAACCGGATTTTACGAAAGACTATAAAGCCATAACATAACATAGAATCCTGCTCCCCCGCAATGTGGGGGTTGCGGGGCTCTACGACATGTCACTGCAGTTGAATAAGAATCAGGGGAGTAGCTACCTCCGTATGAGCCGTATCAATGATACGGGGATCCCAAGCCATAGGGGCCCTAACAGGGCTCCCATATCTAAAAAAGGGCCCCAAAGGAATTTTGATACAGGGCCCTCTCAGAGCTTGCTCGCCTCAGGGGGCTCACCTTCTTTAGGTGGGTACGGGTGTCACAATCCCGAGGTACCCTAGTGATCTTTTCCTTTTCTCAAGGGGTTTACTATCTTTGGTAAACACGGGTGTCACGACCCCGGGGTACCCCAGTGATCCTTCTCTATTTTCGACCCTCCATCTTGTCATCCAATTTCTTCTTTTCCCGTCCAGACCACAGACCTATGAATGTTTGGCGCAGTATAGCCAAAACTGGTTCTTGAGCCATAAAACACCAAACTCAACTCAACTCAGAGCTAGCTACGCCAGTGATAAGAATATACGTATAAAATTGTTTTAAGAATATTATTATAAATAAGAATTATAAAAATGGAATTTTTTTGGTAAAAATTGAAGATAAAATAGTGTATTTTCAAAATATTGTCCTTTTTATGAAAAGTACTTCGATAACAAAAATATTTTACCTGTATTTAACTAGGATTTCTAAACAAAGCCTGAACTAAAAGTTTTGAAAAATTCATATTTTCAGAGTTGTGATCAAATGAAATATTATGGGGTGCTTTTTGTTAAAATTTCTCTATTCCGGTATATTAAGAGATATGAATAAAAAATCCACCTCTAAATTATATAAACTATAAAAAGTTCTAGTTCAGCCTCTGTAGAGAGGACTCAGTTATATATTGGGAAAATATTATTATTCTATCAAAGCATTTTTCATAAAAAGAGAATTCTTTGGAAATATGTCATTCTTTTTGCATTTTTGCCAAGAAATGCATTTAAATAATTTTTTTTCTGGCAAAAATATTCTTAAAACTATTTTATTTGTGGATTCTAATTCAACCGATACTAAATATCTCAAAAGAATTTTTCTTTTTTAAGGTTTTTTAAAATCACGGTTCCGAACGTAAGGTCACCTTTCGCTATTTCGAATACATGTCTCTACTCCGAATATTTTTAATTTATTTTCTTCATCAAATAATTTTTTCGAAACATTTTAATGGGCTGAACATTTAAATTAATCAAGAGGTCAAATTTCTGAGTTGATGAAAAGAATATCGAACCATCAATGGCTATATCTCTTCGTCGCATAGCAAACATAATTTGCATTTTTTCTTCGCGAAATAATCGCTAATGCATTTGTAAATCGAGAGGAAATCTGGCATCTCAAGTACTCACCCTTACGTCAAGCTCTTGAAGTGTGTGTGTATCAGGAAGAGGCTGTTACCATCTCAACCGCGATTTTCTTTTCAGGAGATTTCTCGTAGTTTTGGCGCCATTTTAGTAAATGCATATTCTTTATCGCATATTCCATTTTTCATAGATGTATAAGATTTCATTAAAATTAAAGCTTTCAAAATGCGGTTTTTAGGCTCTTAACAGTACGATAAATCTGTAATTTTGATATCTAAATGTGTTTTTTGGGATTTTTTTTGTGAAAACTTTAAAAGCAGCAACGATAATAATCTTAATAACACAATATTCGTATAAACAGCAAAATGAGCCTAAAAGTTATGTGCTGTGAGAAAATGTTAATTAAGCTATATAAATGCTTAGTATCAAAGAAACTAATTTCATAATTTTTTTAAGGTATTGAAATAGTTTTATTAAGAGGACACGGTACGATTCAATTGACAAAAATCGGTCAAAAGATCAAATCTAATTTTTTTAGCCTAAATTATTCTTTATATATATTTCTTTAACCTCTCAAAATTTGAAAGCTCTAAACTTAAAAAACGCAGAATTATGATAGCTTTCACGTTCGTTTTTATTCACATTCCTATGGCAAATCAAAACTTTAAACGGACTTATCTCAGAAAGATAAAATAACTAGTTTGTCTTCATTTAAAATGCTAAGGCTTTTTTTCTATTGTGCCTAATGCTTTGAATTTTTTTTACCTATTGATAATAATACATGTAACAAAAGTTGGTGTGCATTTTTGAATCAAAAAGCAATACTTATTTTTTTAAAAATAATTAAACTCAGAATTTATACTTTTTTTAAGGAATTTTCAATAAGCATTCATAAAAAGAAGTATTGTACGAATACCAATCATGTTATCGCAAAACCCATACCATCTTTTGTTATACGTGGTTTGATGTACTTGTAATCAAATTTCTTGCGTGTATGTAAATTTTTGTAGGAGGAGTAGCATTCAAAAATTTTTAGTTTTTTCCTTAAAAAATTAAATGGTTAGCTTTTTATGAAATTTTGAGCATAAAATCTGTTTTACATAGTATACACACATAGGAGGCAACCAAAAAAAATTTGAAAATCCCTAAATTAAAAATTTTAGTGTAAATCGTACCACATGTCCCCTTAAGGTACAATGTGAATGCAATTTCTGATTCAGAATTTTCTTATAGACCTCTCTCTGGAGTTATTTTATCAAAGAATGATAAATTTTAAAAATACACTTAGAGCAGAATTTATAAATCGTATAAAGAAATGTGAACAAACGCGGCAACATTTTCTTTCAGTTAATTTTTTTTAAAATTTAATTTTAAAAAAAGGCGATGTAAAACTGTTACAAATAAACAAACATTTTAAATATTTTACTTTACAGTAAGAATAAATTTCTCCATGAAATGAAATAAATCATTTGTTGTCTCCTTATTAAAGAGCATAATTTACAAGCAAACAGTACAATGCATAAAATATTAAATAATTGCGACGTTTTCGGTTTTTAATATTTTTTTTATCTGAAGAAATTTATCTAATTTACGCATATTTCACTCATATATAAAATAAACAAAGTCTTATTCGAATTTAAGTTTTACCAAACAATCTAAAACCGTTAAAATTACAAAGCAAACATATTTTCATAATATTTCATATGAAGCAAATGGCAAACGATTTTTTTCTTGTCTAATGACAAATTATAATATATTTTATTCAAAAAATATGTAGAATGGCATCACTGTAATAAATATAAATAGACTTAATTCGATAAAAAAAATATAGAAGCATGAACAGAAATGTACTGGTTTCTTAGCGGAATTACGTTTTCTAGCAGTAGATCCGTAAGTTGAATTTTTATGAATTTGTTTTTAGATTTGTGTATTTGTAATTTTGTATTTGTCTCGGAATGTATCTGTGGTCGGATATAATTGAATTTATCAGATGAATTTCAGTATAAATAATACACTATTTTTGTTCTGTGTGAATTTTCTTTCGAACTACTTAATTTTTTTTTTTTTTTTTTTGTCTTTTCACTTAATGTGAGTGAGGTTTTATTATTTTAAGATTGATGCATTTATTTAATGTAGTTTTATTGAAGCAAGGTAGTAGTAACATTTTAATTGTTACTTTTATTGTTTTTTTTTTCTTTAAATAGGAAGAATATGTGATTTCTAAGCCTTGGAATAATAACTGCTCGTAAATCTTACTCGAAGCAGTATTAACGCGTGTTGATCCTATTTAGAAATTATTAAATATTGTAAATAATGTCTTTTTTTAATTGCATAAAACTGTAAATTAGTTACGGAAAGTTTATTGCACTACAGTTAGCACATTTCTGAATGCACTCTGAAAGCAAATTTTCTTCGCAAAAATGCACTTCTTCGTGTATTATTCAGTCTAAACATAAATAACACAGAATAACCGTTCCTTTTCTTTACCTTTACTTTGCTAAAATAAAAGAAATGAATGTTTTTCGTGAATTCTCTTTGTATGTTTATGATTGAAAACACGTCTACGTGTTCTTTTTTCTTTTTTATATATCTCCAGACATACTCTCTACTTGCATTTAATTTTAGATGAGTCTCGGTTGCCTAGCAACTAAAATATTCAGGAGGAAAATAATCCTTCTTAATGAAACAATATCCATCGCGCTTTATTCACCTGAGATTTGGTCACAGTTACGTTAATTAACTGAGGTTTGTTATCCATATAATCACTGTTTTTGTTCTTTTCATATAAACACCTGTTCTGTCGTTAATCTTTTCACGCTATTAAGCGTTCCCACATTTTTTTCCTTATTTAAGCTATACTTATTTTATTTATCTAGGAAAATCAAGGACAGTTTTTTTTTCTTAAAAAATTCCCATCGTATTGTGCACCGTAATGAATTTTGTGAACAATGAGAAGTTAAGATTAATAGGGTTAAATAGCTTAAGTATATATATAATGGCTTCTAGACTATATTTTGTCGTAAACAATACCATATTTTTTTGCTTAATTTCGTTATTGGATTGTTTAAATATCATTAGTTAGTTATTGTAGATTTTTCATCCAATATTTGATTTCTGCAGCCTTGTAAATTATGAAGGAATTAGAGATTTTGATATTTTTTATATGTAAATCCTAAATGGAATGGATTTAGTTTTATTTTTTTAATTTACAAAAATTCGCAGAATAGTTTGTTGCATGTGTGGCGATCGTACTTGTTATCTCGAACGAGGTATAATACTTAAGTTAGTATTATTGCATTCATCAAACTTCCACATCACGTTTCATGATGACGCTGTGATTGAATGTGAGGCCTTTTCCTTTTATTTAGCTCTGAAATCTATTGTAATGAGGACTTGAAAACACAACCCACCAGTGAGTGAGTGTTTATTAATGTCGAACAGTAAAGCAAAACTAGGGTTATTGGCGAAAGTAGTTTTGATCCACTGTGACGTGACAGAACGACACCGCAACACGCCAGTTATGGGTATGAAATTCAAAACCTTTCCATCTGTTTTACCATAGCTCCGCAGGCGTTGGTAGCAATCATATTATTTTATTGCATTTTTATAATTTGCTGGGGGGTAAGCTATCCCTTGTCGGCGGGCCATCCCCCCATTGTATAAATTATACAACTGTTCATACTCATTGCTCAAATTGTAAAACTGTGATTTACATTTATTATGTAGTTCGATTTATTTGCTCTTTTTATCTCAAAATTCGTTCTTGTCGCTTCTCTTCAGTTGAATTCATCACTGAAGCTGCATCGTTCAACACTTCATTGATAAAGTCCACAGATTTTGATAAACCTGCAACTTCCTGGAAAACTGAGTATTAAGCTCCGTTGATTGTTAATAAGTCTTCATATGAGAAAACGTCTTTCTTGTCACGCTACGATTTCAGTCCGAGCAATCGTTGTAATATTTTTCTGAGAGAGCTTGCAATAACGTACTATCGCAACCGTATTGGCGACATTGTATGAAACGAAGCACATGGTTGCCAAATTTGCGCGTGCGACACATGCGAAATTGGGGGTGCCCTCTTGGCGAGTTCTCTGAAACGTTGGCATTGTTGCGATAATATGTAATTAATTTTTACAGCATCCCGAAAATATTTTTACATATAGGGAGAAAGTTATTTGAATATTTAATTTTATATATTATTTGTAAAATTTTTTTTTATTACAATAGAAAGATTAGCCATTAGAGTCAAAACAAACGCAATTTATTAATAAGTTTCAACAACCTAACAAATCTGAACCACCTAAGTTAGGAAATGCACCTTTAGATAAGCATGGGAGCAAAAGTAAGGTAGATGAGATAATTGAATATTTAATTATAAATTGAATCCCTTACTCTTGGCACGTCCCAGTAATACACCTTTTAAATATTTGAAATTACGTTCTAAGTTAATCTTCTTCGATCCTTCTTTATTCCAATTTATACAGCTAATTGACCAATCTTAAATATTAAGCAAATAATCTACGAATCATTCTCGACTATCTTTCTATTACTTTACGCTAATCACTACCTCCTATCATTTAACTTCTAACCTCTCTCCTTTCGAAGTTCATTGTTAATGCTTTTATATAAGCCTTGATTTGCATAAATCACGTCTTCTTCGGGAGAAAGTTTTCAATAGAATAATATTTAAAGAAACAGTTTTACCCCCAACAGACTTAGTAGGAGGTACGCGAATAGACCCGTTACAATATTGTGTACAAAGTTTGCATATTTCTGTTTATGAAATTTTTCAACCAAAATTCACTTTCATTTAATTGAATTTGTACATTCTAATGATTTGTGCAGTTAGAGATTTATTTGTATTATCATCAACTGATTCATTATGTCTCGTAGGTGAGAGTAGATTTTAAAATCTGCCCAAAAAAGAAGGGATATCTCGTTCTTTAATACTGCTCTATAAAATGATTCATGATATTGTCATTGTGTCTGTGCTGTGTGTAAAGAGGCATTGCCGGCTCTATAAACAATGATTTTTTGTTTAGGATTCATTTATTATAAAACATTTCTCTAATTCTGTTCAAAAGTTTAAAACAAAATGTTTAATCACATTTTTTAAATGTATTCCTTTCATTTTTTTTACTTCTTTTCTAAAAATAATAATTAAATAATTAATGAAGTATATACATGTAGGATATCCCATTTGTAAAAAATTAGATCATATCCCTTTACCGAGGTCGGCAATTCTAATCAAAACAGTATTCCACATCAACGCCATCTAGCGTCCCTTTTAAAACGCCGTCATCAACCTTCTTTCGCCAGAGGCCCACTAACACTCGTCGAGAAACGTCGTATTTCGCGCGTCAGCGCACTTTCGTCCGCGCCAGGCAGTAAATCTTAATAGTACCATAACGAGTTCTATCATTCGTCCGCGCCAGGCGGTAAGTCTTAATAGCACCATAATGAATTCTATTTAATCTCAATTGCCTCCCTTAAAGTAATGTGATCTAATTTTCCTATTCTTCCGAAATATGCTTATCTAACTTTCCTATTCTTTTGAAATATTCCCCATGTAAATACTCCCCTATAATTCTTAATAAATTATTTAGTTTTCAACTAGTTTCTTTCTTGAACTATGTTGTCTATTTTATTTCGAAAATAACTAATACACCCTAAAAACCCCTAGACACCACGCCATAAAAACCCCGCCATCTAAAGAATCCCACCTTTTTGGAAGATTTCGGTTGGATTCCCACATACATTAATTTAAATAATATATATGAGCCGCATTTTCTTTGAAAGCGGTGTAAGTCCATTTTATATTATATGGAAATATTTACCTCTTTCAAAGTAATTATATTTGTAATTCCGTTAACTACGTAAATTTATATTGACAAAATTATGAAGAATTTTTGCTGGAACTGTTCATAGATAAAAAAAAAAAAACTCATAGCAGATTGCATTCAATATTAAAATAACAACTTTTTGTCAAAAATGGACTTACACCACTTTCAAAGAAAACGGCTCTTATGAATCTCTTTGCAGAAAATTTACTATATTGTTGATTTCTATGAATTTTTGTTCGACCATCTTTAAGAGCATTTGGGGTCCACCCATAACAAATGGTGTCTGATTTTTTTTACTATCCTATTTACTGAAACATGTACTAATTCATTGGTTAAGTAAGTTACCCCAATATACTGTTAAATCTATTTTTTTTCCTTATTAAAGCCATAAGAATTTCCTTTCAAATGTCAGATAAATAAAAATTATTTACATCTGTTTAAATTTGTTTATTATTTTTTTCATTCCTGCTCGAGATATAACGAATTCCTTTATCAAAGAGACAAACAAAGGCTCTTCTCGTAGTCTTTCAGCTATTTGTCTGCAAAACTGCGTTAGAATGCTCCAAATATTTTGAGTATTTTGGCGTCTAAAAACAATAGTTTTGACCTTGTCTGTAATGTCTTAATCTATATGCATCGATCTCTGATGAGAATCGATTTGTGAGCCAGCTAGAAACTCTAGATTGGCATCGAAACTAGTACGTGTACTATAGTTAAAAAATAGATCGTGTTAATGAGTGTCTGAAGTTTGGTGATATTCTTGAAAAGAAAATACGTATAAACGTTTTATTATTTTAACTTAATTGTGCTGTATATTTTAAATAGAGTTTGAAGATTTCTGTAAAGAGTTAAAAGTTGGTGTGAAATTTGCCGGCACGCACGCACACACACACTTCTTATTTGTGATGGGTAACATTACCATTATATATACCACGAGACTTCTTGAGTTTTAGAAAAAAAATTCTACCAAACATTTCCTATAAAGTAATGTATTTTTGCATTATTGTTCATGGATTATTGTATAATGAGCTGAAATTTAAACACATAATGTATGAAGTATTAGCTGTTTTTCTATGAAATAAACTGGATTGCTGAGTAATTATATTTTATGTATGCGTATTTTTTTTTATAAATATATAATTTATAAATATAAAAATTTCTCCAAAAATAATATAAGGTTGATGAACTCTTTTTTTGATAGAATCTACATTCATTGTTTATATGTATTTAATTCTTTCATGTATAACAATATATAGTCCATTAACCTTTCACTGATGGACTAATCAGTTACATATATTACTCGTCATTATTAACATATGTACCGTATATTCCAGTGTATAACTTGCACTTTTACCTCGAAAAATAAAATCAAGATTTACGGCAGCGCGTTATCCGCCGGATATAAATATGAAAGCTTTAAGATGAGTGTAAAGTTGCTTAAGATGACTGTAAAGTAGCTTAAGATGAGTATGAAAAAAGTAGATATCTACATATATCTAAATGCTGTTTATTTAACTGAAATGGCTTGCTTTATGAACTTAATTATAGAATAACAGGAAAAGTTTTTGTCATATTCGTCTTCCATTATATCTTCAGGCACATCATCGAATTCTTTTTCATCTTTTCACCATCACTGTTATTCTGATCCATAACAAAATTATCATCAGCTGTTTCATCGAAATTGTGACATATACTGTATTTTTAAATGATTTTTTTAAATATGCCAGGTTTATTTTCAATCAAAGCTTTTATTATACACTCATACACTATATCTAAACTAATAAGATATGATAAGAGCATTCACATATATATTTGAGGTTTCTTCATAAAAAAGGGTGTATTTAATGGGGCTAATGTACCTAAGAATTAAAAATTTGCAATTTAAAAGTAAAGATGTGCATTACAATCTGATGCGCATAATACGCCGGTTTACATATATGTAATTTATCTGAGGAAAGATCCATAGATTTTTATTTATTTTTAAAATAGTCCATTAAAGAAAAAATAATTAAGAACTCAGCGATATTAATATAGCAAATCAAGAAAATCGACTGCGCTTTAGTCATCGTGCAATTCTCTCAATCGAATGTAAATATTTTCTTTCTGTGATGAACTTTCTCTCAGCAAGAGATTTTGTTTTCTCCATTTCGTTTGTATTGTTCTTTAATTGATTATGGCGCAAGTCTTAATTACTGCAACCCTTGTGGAGATGCCGACCTCACTCTTGACCTCGTGTCGACAGTGAAAAAGTGAAAAGACCATGCCCAACCGCGATGTCCGGAGGTGGGTGTTTTGCTTGCATTGTGCCGACGCGTTCCAAGCAGAGCAAGCGGAAGGTACAGTTTTTTTTTTTAATTTTGTTTTTTATTGCTTGAATAAGTTTTCTTTTTTATATATATAATGCACATATATAGAAACATATCGTTTCATTTGTGCCAATTAGTTTAAAATTGAGTGTCCCGTTTTTGTGTCAATTAATTGTTTAAAAGTGATTTCTTATTTTATGTTATTGAAAATATTTTAGAATTTTCATTTGTAATAAAATAGTTTCTGAATTTCTTATAAGATGAGATACTGCGTTTCGACAAGATGCGACTTAAAAAAAAAAGAAATTACACTAAAATTTTGTATTTAATACATTAAGCAAAGGAAGAGTACACTTCTTAAGGCTCCCTTCTGCAAGGAATTTTGAAATCACGACACGTAATATTAATTCTTCGGAAAAAATTTCTACTTTTTCCTTCTTAAATGAACTCATTGAGTTTATTTTTGAATTTAATAAAGTTTATTCGAAAGAGAAAAATATAATAACATATATGTTGAAATATATTTTTTTGTTTCATTTTTGAAAATATTTTTTTGTTTATTTCACCGATTCTTTAATGTGTTTTCACGTCTATAAAAGGTGTTAAAAATTAGAATTAAAAAAGGAATTCTACAGAAACTTTCATTATTTTTGGCTCATTCGAATGTGGTTTATCTCAATCAAATAAATATAGCTGTCCAGATTAGAGATAAGAAGTAGAAATTCCTAAGAACTAACATAACAATCTCGAATTCGAAACAGCCGGTACACGATAGCCTTAATGGCGGGTTTTACCTGCAAAGAGAACGCAACATTAAAACTAATTTTAACACATGTCAGTTTCTTCTTTTTTTTGTATGAAAAATATTCAATTAAATTTTTATTGTATTGCTGATACTGTTTCATTAAACATAGATAGAAAAACTTTTTTTATAAAATTTTTTATTACGTTTAATAAAGTATTTTCATTAATTTATTGTGATTATTTATGAAGTATATTGATATAATATTAAAGAAAACTATTTATATATTATATTTAATAAACTTTTCAGCTTCACTGTTTTTGTCTGGTACCCAGCTAACGGGAAAAAAACCATATCTACAAAAGAACTGGACGTTATTTAACATTTTTTATTTAATGTCTAAAATTTTTATTTTAATCACATTTTATATAAAAAAAAGTTTACTTTTAGACAGGGGTGGGCAATTATTTTGGATCGAAGGCCATATAATGAAAGCGGACACTGCCGGAGGGCCGCACTTTCTTAAAATGATTGCTTCATTAGTTAACTTTGCATCTCGGGAAAGGCTACAAGTTGTACCATAAAAATAAATAAAATATATATATATATATGTGTGTGTGCGCTTATGACCACACGATACAAGTGAAAACTTCTGATTTATTCTGCGATTTATTCTTCCCATTGTTCTGATGTACTACGTTTTCTTTCACATTTTCGCATGCGGGCGTTAAGTAGTTCTCTTTTTCGTGTCCATTCATCGGTAGATTTATTTATTTCACCCATTTTCTGTAAAGGGCAGTGTTTAAATAATTGAGTCGCTCAAAAGCCATTATGGTTAAGTCCATTTTGTGATATTTTCTAATTTTAGTAAATTTTGATAAAATAAAGAATATTCTTCTTAGTTATTAAAGGATTTACTCGTTGCGCCCTTTTCACGATGACCTAGAAAAAAGGAAGCAAAAATATAGAAAAAAAAATTTCCCTATATTTGGTTTTCTGACTCTTTTGTCGGGGCGCTAAAAAAAATCTCTTTGCTACCCGCTATTTGCCCAAGAAGACCATTTGATTCCCAAGCAATGCCAAATATATCAGAGTTAGCTATCTATAATTTAAACCAGATGTTCCCAAATTTTTTGTTTCATAGACCGCTTGCCATGTTTTTTGGTTTAGAGTAGACCCCTGTTCGCCTAATATTGAATTATTGCAAATTTATCAACTTAAATGTCTTTTTTACAGTTGGTATAGAGGTACTTAATTAAAAAGATTTAAATTTCTAATTATAGAGTGAAGTATAGTGTTTAAAAAGAAACACAGAAGAGAAGAAGAAACACATGTTAAAATTTAACTAATGCATATAAAGTAGCTGATCAACAACCAATGTTTATAATAGGAGAGAGGAGTCTAGTGCATCAATAAAAAGTTTCTACATTTGGCATATATCTTTTCAGGTTTAACCCTAAATCTTTACTCGATTAGTAGTATTTAGTCTTTTTCTTTCTTTTTTTTATTTTAGAGAGTGGCAAATTTATTTTTGCTTTATTTTTCAATGTGACCAAATTGATTCATTGCCTACTGTGGTAATTACCATAGTCAAAGCATTCTCAAACCTAATTTTAAAATCTGATTCAAGAGCATTTAGCTGTTGAACGCAAGTTGAAACGTCCTTTATTGACAGTCGGCCACAGTCCAATATTATACTCCTTTAGCTTACTTTTAGCAAGGAACCAGTGACGTAACGTACCCCCCCGCATCGCGGGGGCCTCAAAGCCTGGCTGACACCAAGTATATATGGTTTTGCAATCCTTTGAAAGATCCGGCTAGGAGCCCCAAACTTGACTTTGCAGGGGGCCCCTAATGTTCCCCATTACTCCACTGGCAGAAACGATGATCCTTGTTTTAATGAAATTAAAACAAGCTGCTGAGAAAATTAAACTCGTTAAATTTAGTAAATAACTCTGTTAAATTGGTAAAATCTGGTTCTATTTGATTAAATTGATCAAATTTATTGATTTATTGATTTTGTTTGATCTGGTTTAATGAGAGCCATTATCGTAGACCCCCATTTACCCCTCATGGACCCCCACATTAATATTTCGCTGACATGGACCCCTTGCAAGTCGTCATAGACCCCTGGAGATCGATACAGACTACTTTGGAAATCACTGATTTAAATCTTTAAAAATTAAGCCGTGAGAAAGCTTACCAAAACAGTGCGCAGTTTTGCATTGGCTGAATCGCGCATGTAGACTGCGAGCTCAATATGTTTGATATAAAGAAACTGAGTTGAGTTAAAAATAGCCTTCAACTTTGCAAGTCAAGCATCTCGTGTTTTGCTACTTTTATGTGAGTAAACAATCTCTCAGAAGGACACACTTTGAATATTTCTCTGGTTAAAAGCGGTGTTTTCTTTGCCTGCTTTTATTCTTTCAACGCTGGGATTTGATCGTAAATCCTGCTCTCGTTGGGTTTTTTTTTTTAAATATTTTTTTCCCACTTTATAGCCCACGCTGAAATAAAAACGCGAGTTAGATTATGAGAAGTGTTGTCGTCAAATATGATAAAGTTTTGAAAGAAAGCATTGTTTGTAGACATCGAAGATAAGTTCCCAACCTGCTGTTGGGTGTAATGGCGTAAAGTCTTCGAGATAAAAATTCAAACATCCATTTTAGTCATGTTTGTTATGAATTTTGATTTTCGTATCGAGGAATTGCTGACGTCAGAACAAGATTCGTATGTGTGACAGATAAAATTCTGCTCCTTGTTGGATCATTTTTGGTGTTGCTTCTTTTGAGTAATTAATTGTGATATAAGAAATTTTTAATATTAAAATGAAATATGATGCTTATTATATACAGCAAAAAGGTATTAGTACAGATTGAAGAATACTATTTATATAACATGCTAAAATCTTTGTGGTACTGGAATAAAAATACGACATGAATATTGGAGCATTTTTCTATATTACGGGTGAGGCTGTTTCTGTATAACCGCTTTTAGTATCACGTAGTAGACTTAAAAAGAGACAAAGTATTAAAATTGAATTATTTTTTTTAACATGTTAACAAGAATTAACACTAGAAAGAATTTCATCAAATGTATTTATTACATTTAAACACGAAATATTTCTTTTCAAGACGAAAAATAACACGTGTTTCCAAAAATATTTACATACTCTACTTACCGTAGAATCCGGCGTATGCCGTATAACGCGCATCTATACTTTCAAGCTGCGTTTTTAATTTTTAGATATATTCGCCGTATAATGTGCACCCCCTTTTTTATGAAGAAATCTGAAATATTTGTGTGCAATGCTCTTATGTTTTGAAGTCGTTTGTTCGAGATATTCCAAACTTTTGAAAAAATAGAATACTTTTAGAACTACAACTCTTTTTTTCATAAGAGGAATGTCTTTTCATTTAAATAAACAGTATTTCGATATATATAGAGAGTCTAGTTTCTTTTCTATGCTCATCTATTTTCTTTGTTTTTAAAGCTCTCATTTTTATACCTGGCGTATAACGCGCATCCTTAAATTTCGATCTTATTTTTTGTGTTAAAAGTGCGCGTTATACGGCGGATTTTACGGTAATTAGTACGCAGCATTTTTTTTCTTTCATTCACTTAGCTACGTGCTTAAATGATACTGAAATAAAATTAATAACTGAATAAATTTGTACATATTTAAAAGAATTTTATCATATTGTCCTGTTCCCGCGAATGCTTGTTTTTCATGAAATGACATCGAGTTTGAAATTTGAATTCGACGACGATTATATGCACGGTATTCTAAATTTAGTTCATATTCATTGGAAGAAAGCTAGAGTATTAGAAGATGCAATCTAGATTTCATCTATTCGAGTCTCTGTACTCTGGAAGTGAGCAAATTTCCCGGTCCTTTCCCGAATGCCTCGGCGAGGGGAATAGTGGAAATCGATTTCTCGTTCAAGAGCAGATTTACACATGAAAAGACGAGAGATATCTTTCTCCGAAACATCTGAGGAAAAAGCTTTTAAAAATTAAAAATTATACTATGAATTTTATGTTGTGAAGTTTTGGTGAATCATTTCTTTTTGATGGAGTGGTGTTCGATATCATTTATCAAAAGGTAATGCATGTATTTTAAGAAGCTGTAATTGTTTATGTTTTTCCTGTTTTCTGTGTTGAGTATTTCATCAAATGATTTTATGTTTTGTATAGATAATTCTAACATTTATCATGTATTTCTGGAAAATAATTCAGGTATTTAAGTTTCGCATAAGATTTAAATTATTATTATGTATAAAATACAAATTTCTTTTTTTAATCTTATATATGTGTGCTGCATTTTGAGCAATTAAAATAGCATTTTGATTCATCTAATTTTTAAAAGATATTTCACGAAGACAAACTTATTAATTAAAACATAAACGAAAATATTGTAAGAGCTTATTGTGATTAAAACGGTTATTTCCCTATGAATTAGTTTGAATTGTTTAACATTCCAAGACTAATCCAGTGACGTAACGGAAAATATTAGGACTCCCTGCAAAATCAGGTTTGGGGCCCCAAGCCGGACTTTACAGAGGGTATACGTACTTGACGTCAGTTAGGCTTTGGACCCCGTAGAACGCCACTAGACTAATCATAGTAATACGCTTAAAATTATAGCTTTGTGAGTTTGTATTGCCATTGTGTTCAGTATTTCGAAATGAAATATAAAAATTACTCTTAAAAAATTAGTGATTTGTGTATTATAGAAAAGTTTTAAAAATGTACACAATTACAGAATGCATATATTTAAGATTTTATGTAAATTGCTATGTTTGAAAATTTTCCTTTGAGCTACCATTTACAGTCGACAAAACAAACAATAATACCAAGAAAGAAAAAAGAAGAAAACAAGTAATAGAAATTTTTTTTTAAAGTCAATTCCTACTTAGATCAACAAAGAAAATTTTTATTTTTTAGCTACTTTTTATTAAATAGCTACAATTAATATAAATATGTATACATATGACAGAATCACAAGATTAAGTGGTAATTAATTTTTATTAATTATCATTGAAGTATCGTATTGTTAACCAAAAAAATCGTGTATATAAAATTTCAGTTCAACTGAATGCTTTAAAACGTGAGAGAAAAAAAGAAAACATTTTCAAGTTTTGACACAAGTCGCCAAAAATGATGCCAACGTGGTTGTATTTGTAATTCTTTAAATAATTAGTTTTAATCAATTAATTTTTATCAATTATAATTAAATTATTGTATGGCCATCCAAAATAATCATGTGTATAGAATTTCAGCTCAATGGAGCGCTTTATTAACGATTGAAAATTCCACCAAGATAAATAAATAAATAGAGAGTGCAAGCTAATAGTAGGAATTGGAAAAAAAAAAGAAAAAAAAAAGATCAATTATTTATTTATTTATTTTTGCATAAAATTTTTTCCCTACACATGATAGATTTCACCGCGTATCCAAACATTCCAAAGTTATTTATTCTAATTACATTTTTATGGTATGCGGTCAGAGTTTGTTGGTGATATTTGGTGATTATTATTGTTGGTGTGTGAGTCACAATGTCGATTACGTCTAGTATTAATCCTTCTTGGGGAATCAAGGAACCGATGAAGAGTGAAATGGTATTTAGTTTTTTCATTATTTTTTACGTTTTATTTAAGAAAAAAATCAATTTGATTCAAATTGAAATTAAGTATAACTATATATATATACATATTTTTTTCCCTATTATGTCGAAAGTTTCTGCTGTACGGGGAAGGTGGATCCATAAAGCATTGCTAACCCTAATTCGCTGGCCGAATTCAGTGACAGCTTTAGAAATCATAATAGGTCTCCAGTTTAGTCCAAAGACTTTTTTTGTATCTACATTTGTTGTGTCTGGTGAATTCCAATTTCTTCCTGCTTTAGCACTGTAGGTTCTTGTACTTCTTCACTTTAATTGTATATATATATATATATATATATATATATATATAAAGTGAGCTGTTTTGTATATGTTAGTTGCCAAAATATAATTGTAATATTTGAGTAGATTTTTATTTTTTGAAAAAATGATTCGCGATTCTGTATTTTTCAACGTTTTTTAAGTCAGAAAATCGTATTTTATTGTAGAAAGGTTTTAATTTTTTTTTTTTTTTTTTGAAATGGTATGAACAATAATATTGTTTCTCTCTCAGAGCTGCCGTTTAAATGTTCAATAAATCAAGGTTTCTTTTGTACTACATTAAAATGTGCCTGTGCTGACATTATCATTACGTAGTTTGCAAAGCATAGTATGTTTTCGTTAATAAAATATACTTGAATATTAATAACCATAATTGGAATCTATTGGTATGTGTGGTTATATGGCGTTAAAATATAAATACATCAGCATTGTATAATTTAATGAAGGAAATTCAACGCGATCACCCAGCTGACAAAAGCTCCTTCACATCTAAACTAGACTTTGTTTATTGGGAAATTTCTTGGTTCAACAAATTCTCTGTTAAAATCTCTTCCAAGGTATTAAAATCATTTCTTCATTACGAAATGAAATAAAAAGTAGTTGCCGCTTGTGTTTTTGTGTACTACATTAACGACAAAAATTTC
>BMAV01017840.1:0-11218 GCA_019973955.1 Trichonephila inaurata madagascariensis | reverse complement strand
AAAAAGACATTTGTCGTAGCGCGCAATCAGTTTGAAGAAACCACTCCGGTGTCCTGCGATACAAGGAACTGTCGGACAGCCTGTTCCACCTCAGCATTTTTTGGGGAAGTTATATCGCGAGAATGCATTTTCAATGCGGGCATAGCTGAAAGTCCGATGAGGGTAGTGTTGTTTTCATTCTTGGATGTGGAGGGAGGCCCACTTCGACTTTCATTTACCATATTCTGCCTACCTTTTCTAAAAAGGCAGCACCTACTATCAAGTATTTGACAAGATATGACCTTTTCACTAAAAATAATCCTCATTATACACTCGTGAATGACGACACACTAATTCCCCGTGCCTATTCATACCGGACAACAGCACGCACTTCCATTGGCAACCACGATGGCAGCATGCGGCAGCCTGCCATCGTGATTTGTTCTAGAATAATCTGGGGCACGCCAGTCTGCTGCTGCTGTTCTCTCTTCTTCAACGCTTTGCGCATGCGTCGTTCCTCCTACGCTCCGCTCCTCCCGTCGCTGAACCAACAACGGATGTGATTTCTTATGGCAATAGTTATATCACCAGGGGTACTATAAAAAAAATCAAGCTGAAGATCATTTGTTACTCTCTTAACTAAGTTATACTTCTCTCTACTACTGTTCTCTAAAAAAAAAAATATCTCTCCTCAAAGAAACCTCTCCGGAAACAAAATTACTCTGAAAGATTTTCGGTAGAATTATAGAACACGCGCTCGCGTCGTAGGTACAACTTTTAATTACCTTTAAAATAAGCATAATTTACTTTAAATTTTCCTTTGAGACATACTCACCTCGTTAAAAGGCTCCTAAAAGAAAAAATTCTTGTATGGTATTAAAAATTAAGTAAAATAAAATATTATTATAAATGTTACAGAAATATTGGTTCCATGCCACTCTACCATAACTGCCGAACCACATTTCTAAATTATTGAAGATTCATAGTCCACATAAATCATACTTCTTGATTAATAGTTCATCTTTCGACCTACTAACATTCTTCGCGCTATATCCTTAATTCTGGATACCCCAGCAATCTTTCTGTTTGACAGTATAGTGGCGCCGTATTGACATGCACTTAATCTTCCGTTTTCAGTACATGCTAATTAAGTGTCAAAAGATTACCGTCTTCAAGGAAGGGCATGTGACCTTTGGTAGAGGCCGAGGAAGATCTCGTAATACGGCGAGTTCTGAAGATATATTAAAAGTTTAACTTGGTAAGCATTCGGAATCTTTAACGCGCGTTCCAAATTAGTTCTGTGTTGTTTGTTTGTGAATGTATTTAAAATATTATTTTTTAAGTAAAATGTTTTCAACTACTTATTTATAGTACGCTTAGGAAAGAGGAAGGAACGCTTAGGAATTAGAGTCACATTTTGTTGAATATATATTTTTTTAAACTAAAAACCGGAGTAAATTGATATTTAAAGTTTACCCAGTTTTCATTTATAATTAATTTAGTCTAAAAAAGTAATATAAAAAAAGATTTTTAAGTCAATTCCTAAGGTTAATAGAGAAATTTTTTATTTCAGTTACTTTTTATTAAATAGTTACAATAAATATGTATATAAATATGGTATAATCACAATATTAAGAGATAAAATAGAAAGCTATTTTTCTTTCCATATATGGACTTTTTTGTTTGTTTGCTATTATTTATTCATTAATTAACTTTAATTATTCTAATAAAATAGTATAGTAAAAAAGAAATCACTTTCTCAGAAATTAAGCCATCCCAGGTGGGATTCGAACCCACGACATTTGGATTAGAAGTTCAACGCGCTATCCATTGCGTTACAGGAACACAACAAACGATTTTCCTCTCTATTGTTGGACTATTATTTTTTTATTAATAGTTATTCATTTTTTAATTTAATAAATGAATTAATATTTGAAAAAATTGTATTAACATCAAGTGTCATCCACCACAAGTTTAAAAAGATGTATTTGAACTTGAATGGATGAATAGAAAGGATTTTATAAACGATTGAAAATTTGAACTATATATATATGTTATATATTGAAGTAGTGTTGGCCGGTGTATGTGGTTATATATATATATATATATATATATATCAATTTTGATTTAGTAATGACGTTTTCAGAATAGCTTTACCTCCTTTATTATGAGCACACATCAGCACATTAAAGCACAATTACGTTACATTTTCACATTGAATAGACAGCGGCATTTTGGAGGACACAACACTAAGACAAAGAAGCTGCAAGTATTTACAATCTTACATGATGGCGGCAAGCAGAGAAAGAGCACGGTTACATGAGATTTTTGTGTTTATATACCAGCAGTGCACAAGCGTGTGACTATTACGTAATAGTAGTTCTGATTGGCTAGAATGCGCGGGATAGGGATTTCGGTTTAGCCGATTATGATTAAGATTACAATGTTTATTTTTAAACCTAAGAATTAAAGATTATTTATAGATCATTAAAAAGAGTTAATTAAAAGTGTGTTAGAGGGAATTATTACACACATATATATATAGGGAGAGAGTGAACTAATAGTAGGAATTGAAAAAGTGTTGCATAAACACTATATGACTGTTGGTTATTAAAGAAAAATGTGTTCCGTTCAGTGGCGTAACGTACACTCCTGCAATCCCCGCGTTGCTGGTCGGCCCAGGGACTTTAGGGGTTCCAAAGCTTGACTGACACTAAGTACGTATTTGGGCTTGGGGCCCAAAACCTGAGTTTGCAGGGGGGCCCTAATATTCTTCGTTACGCCACTGGTTCTGCTTATACTTTTTCTTAATTTAATGGTTTGATATAACTTGTCATGGTAACTGATCTAATTTTTATTCATTTTGTCGCTCTTCTATGATTACGAAATTAAAAATGTGTACATTTAAATAAATCATTTACAGTATAATATCGGAATATTTTAATAAAGGTCTGTACAAGTTGGAAACAGAATTCTACCCAAATTGTAATACATACCTTATAAACTTTATACCGAATAAAACATTCCCGCGCGTATATTGGAATTTCTTGAAATGCAATAGAGTATAGTTACGTATTGAAATAAATATATGTTTTTCTATACATTTTCTGGTTTATTAAAGATTTGAAATTTTTAGCTGGATGTAAAATAGTTTTTTGATATTTCCCTGTGAATGCACTTGAAATAACGTTTCCATAAATGATATATGCTTGTTTTTCTTTTAAAATTTATAACTTTATTAGAGAGACAAAAAACTTAAAAAGGAAGATGGGTCTTTGCACTAAATTCATTTTATACTGAACATTTTGAATATTTTTACAGTCTTTATTAAAAAGTAAATTGCAAACATTGTTTTGGTAATTTTTTCTGAAGAAATGCTGTTGTTTATGGCGAGTTTTTATTATTTATAACTTGATATAATGTTTAATGATTAATATTCATTGTAAATTAAATGATTCGATGACTTACGTAAATAAAAAAAAATAAAGCACATGTTTATAAAGACATATAATTTCACTTGATTAGTATTTAATAAAATGCTTTATTTTTTAATTTATCAAGAATGATCCACACACAAAGCTTATTTCTTCAATAAGAAAAAAAAATTCTCTCCGAAAAAGAAGTTGAAATAAAAAAAATAGTTAAAATGATAAATAATAAGAGGGCAGTGTTAAAGATATTCAATTAAATAAAGTGGATATTAATTTCCCTTTCTATATTCTTAAAGTAGTATTTACATAACAAAAAATCGAACACTAATATTAGCTTTTAAAAAATATACTGATTTTTATTTCGTATTTTGCTGATAAATATGACTGTCATATTGCAATACGAAAATGACGGGGAATTATGAATTCTTCAGCATCGGTTCTTCCTAGGACTGTGGAAAAATGCAAGCTGTTGCCTCATGAATTTAACCGCTTTTCAAATAATATGGTGTGAAAGTTTAAAAATGCAATGCAGGATTTGGTATAATCTCGTCATCTTATTATGGTTCTGAATTACGTGGATCCCCGTTAAGATATCGGAACTTTCAAGGTCATTGAAAATTCGATCAGATCCAAAGTAAATAACAAAAATTTTTAAGCGTTTTTATTTTTTAGATTGATTTATGTTAGGATGAATAAAAAATGGTTTAGATGGAGGAGATATGGTTCAAATGAGTATTACACCTATCCTATGTAAACTTTTTCAACATGTCATCAGTGCTGTACTTAAAGCTTTAATGATGTGATCTTTCTCTGCGAAACTTATTTTTGTAAACTGCTAATGAGCCATAATCTGTGAAAGTGGTGAAGGATATACACGTTGGACTCTGTAGCAATGATTTACAGAAAGGCCGTCCCTCGAAAGTTTAACTATCAGTTTTCCGTTCGCTATGCGTTGCCTCTATTACAACTTAAATAATTTAGTGGTGTTAATAAACAATTTTAGAAAAAATGAGTTGCATATTTTGAGTTGCATAATTCAAACTTATGTGACAACTTTTGCAGATACGTTTGCATTGGGAGCAATCTGATTAACTTTTACTCGAAAATGTTGATTTATTCTATCCTTTTTTCTATATTCATAAAAAAATTACAAATTTAGAGAAAAAAACTTCATTTCAAAGGTATAATTATAATATCTTTTGGTGGATTTTATACTTACGTATAATTTTAATTTACCTTTTCTATAGAAAAAATGATATAATGTTAGATTTGTATAAATAATAAATTATTTGCTGAAACTGATAACTGTTTCTGTAACTTGAAACGGAATTTATTAAAAAGGATAATTGTACTGTTCGATTTTTGCCTTGGAATAAGTAGTATGATTGAGTGATCTTTCATTTTGTTGCAGTCATATCTGAAGAATAAAGGACACGGCAAATAAAGTTAATAATGGAACTTTATTCAAAAAGAAGTTCAAGAAATATAAGGAAAAATAGGCAGATAGTGACTTTTTTTTGAAACGCAAAGTATGCATTTTTTAGGGTCATAACTGTGATCTATTAAAGAGTTTAAAGCAGGGGTACTCAACCTTTTTTGCTGCTGGGCCACATACATATATCAGCTATTTCACGCGGGCCGCATACATGTTAGTTATTTCACGCGAGCCGCAACATGAGGATAAATGGGGAAGAGGGGAGGGGAGAAATGCTTTTAGACCAAGATAATATTGGAAATTTAAAATGTGGAAAATTAATCAAAATATTATAACTCTTGTTTTGCATTTTATAATTATTATTTTTTATATTTTTTATTTTTGTCGCTAACACTAAATTAGAAGCATTTAAGAAATACTCCTTCACAATTTCTGCATCAGTAAATGGTTTCATTTGATTACCAATAATATAACAAACTTTATAGGATGTCTTTGTTATCGCCGTGATATTACCACTGGCAAAACACTTTGTTGCTGTTGCAAAGATTATTCAAGAAAGTCTATTTATCACCGCTTGAAAGAGATCTTCGAGGAAAAAAGTCATTGAATGATTGCTGTTTATTGGTATTTTTCAAATATAGCACTTTCGTGACAAATCAAACAATTACTGATTCATGTTTGTTTTTCACTACAAAATAGTCAATCTCCCAATCGTCTTGAAACGATTTATTTATTTATTTTTTTCGAATACTTTTCGCTTTCAAAATATAAACGATAGTTAAAAATTAGTTACACCGGTAAAATGGTCGCTACTCCATTATTGTCTGTTATCACTAACCGTAAACTTTCCAACTAGAAAAAGAATGTCAATTTCTACCCGTACTGCACCGACAGCAAAAGCAAAATTGATGTATTTGATTTTTTGGCAAAGAATTTCACCCCCAAATTTTTAATACAATGTTCTTAAATTCGTAAATTTCTCACAACAATGAATGATGACCGGACCACTTAAAAAGGCTCGGTGGGCCGCAGGTTGAGTATCGTTGGTTTAAAGCAGGGATGGCGAACCAGTGGCACGCGTGCCATCAATGGCACGCGACACAATATTTTGGGCACGCCAGGAATCAAAATGGTTCGCATTTTATTTCAAAATAACTAGGTTCACTTGAAGTATTACGAACAAATGCGGCCGAGAGCTCACTCGTTTGTTATTGTCTTGCCTTAGTTACATCGTGGACTACAGTTGCTTATGATGCAAAATGTCTACGCATAGTATAGTCAATTTCGTTGAAACTACTGTAGTTTAAAGTTTATTTGTATTTTATTTACGATTTTTAACTGTTATTTAACATGGTTAGTTCAGAAAAAGAACAAAAAGTGCAAGATGTAAATGTTACAAAGAATTTCAAACTTGGTGCATCTAGAAATATGGCATTATTAGCAATGTCGTAGCTAGCTCTGAAGGGGCCCTGTATCAAAATTTCTTCGGGGCCCCTCTTTGGATATCTGAATCCTGTTAATGGACTGTAGTTACACATGTTGGGGCCCCTGTATCATTGATACGGCGGTAGCTACGCCCCTGATTATTAGTAAAGGCGATACGGTGTGCCTTTTGTGTTCTGGAACCGTGGTATGCAGAACATCGTCTGTAAAGCGGTATTTTGAAAGAAATGACAAATCTTTTTGTCAAGTGAACCACAGCAAAAATAATTTATTGTTTAGAAACCATTTGGCAGATGACTCCAATTCAGCATGCATTCTATTAAAAGCAACATCTTACAATCTTAATATAAGTTATTTATCATCCAATCTGCAACAACAGAAGTCACACTAATGTTACTTTAATTTGAATTACACGTATAACTGAAACATTTACAACTATACAGTGCAAAAGGTATTTTTTTCGTGGAAAATAACGAGTTTTGAGTTGTTAGTATTTAGTTTTTTATTATTTTTCCACTAATTGCAAGTCAAAACTATTTGACCGCACATTTGTACCTCATTAAGCATTTCTTTAGAAAAAATGGCACGTTGATCCATAAAGGTTCGCCACCCCTGGTCTAAAGTGTTTCGCGTGCGCTTCAGCGTAATTGATTAGTCATACTCTCATCGATACTCTCTCTTTATTCATGCCTTACTTAGCGTAAACTTAAATTGAAAGTTCAAATCGCTCCACCACCAGTAGATCTTGTGCAGTTTTAGAGAAACTGCACAATAATTCAACGAATATAATTCAACGAATTAATTTCAACGAATATACTGCCTACCGAATTAAAAATATATTGTTATGGAAAATGTAGGCCTTGTTCGTCTCTGCTGAAAAAAAAAAATATTCCAGCTAGAAAGATGGTTTACAGGCAAATAGAGAATGTTCCTTCAATGGGTTAGTGTCTGCGAAGGTCAATTGATCATGGTCGCAAACTCGTAACTGGCGTTGCCAAATCGTGGGTTCGAATTCTGGTGCCACTGAAGAACTGCCGCGCAGGGAGGCTACTGTATGTTTTATCTGTTGAGAGTCAAAAATCCTCACGTTGAAGTGGTGTGGAAGCTTGAAGAGTGGGGTGCCAGTTCAGGTGTCGCCTTTGTCAACGACCGAAGCTCAAAATTGTGAATTACGTCCCTAGTAGCCTTCATGCAGCTGCTAAGAGTGTCGTTAATAAAAATAAATAAAATCACACCCTTCAAATGAGCCGAGAAGCAAGGTTGACTTTGGTGACGAATTTAGTCGCGAAATGTCACCAATTTGCCAAATTTGGCGATACAGTTAGAGGCCCTGAGATAAATTGAGAAGAGCCTTGGACGATTAGGTGATGTGATATCCCTATAAAAACTTCTAGAATGTTTTCACTGCATATATAAAGATGATGCAGGGAAACAACATTGCATTATAGAAGTGTTGAAGAGTGTTTATAGATTTGATTACCATATTTGTGTGAGCTTTGAATTGGTGTATTGTGGATTTATACATGTTAATCGTTTAATGTTAAAAGTAAATCTGTTGTATTTATGAGAGAGTTCCAGAATCAAATTCGATTTACTCCGAAAATACCTGCTTCTTGTTTGCACGAATTTTATCTTCTTATCCACGTTACTAATATATAATCATGTAGTTCTTATGCTATATAATATTATATTCTTTCATATATACATTAATATATTGATTTGCATTAGAAAGTAATTTCTTTCTTCTTTTTTTTATCTAATTTTAAAGTTCTTCAAATACAATAGTTAGGACTTCAATTTCAAATCTACTCTTAAAACAAAATACATTTTCAGCTACAAAGTAGGAATGTATTAGTATTGATATTTAATGGTATCAAAATGAAGATTTTTCTACTTTTCTTATTGTAATTTGCCCACGCTGTCTAAAATTCTGGTAGATTTTCAGACTTTTCAAAATAAAGTCATATTTAAAGCTTCTTTTGTCGAAATACCCTGTTGCTTTATAGTGTTTCCTATGACAGAAGAAAATAAAAATATCTTTTTTCTTCTACACAATGTAAATATTCCGGTTTGAAACCTTTCTCCTAAAGACCTTGACTTTTCTTCCCGGAACCTACAATTCACTGAGTAAATTAATCCAGTAGTAGCAGCTAGTAATTTTAGATGTGGAAAAAGTTCTTTGTTTTATTTTTCAGGGTCATAAAAAAACTTGTTGCATGTAACAATGCATAAATATGTGTCAATATATATAGTTTTCTTGCATTATTTTTTGACATTTTAATTATTGAATAAATTGATTAACCAGCTCTTGTCTGTGGGGATATGAAAATGATTGAAAAGCTCTTACTCTAATTTGAAAGGACTGAAAATGTTTCCGAAATACCTGCAAAAAAATAAAATTATTAATCAACAACTTTATGAATAAATAAATATACAGTATTCAATAAATAATTCTAATTTTTTGTAGCAACTGGTTAGTAGGTTCACACGTATTCTGGAATTGGCGGAGAAACATTTTGATTTATGTGTACAGAAATTTAGAAAATAATATGAATAGATAATGAAAAATTTCTAAACTAAACTAAAAAAAAAAACTTTAAAAAAAAACAACCGACGTTTTTATAGTGAATTGAACTGAAAAGTAAAAAAGTAATTGTTAATATAAGAATAAAATGATTAACGAGAAAATTAATGTCATTGGGGTAAAAGCGTGGGTGTGTGCTTAGTACTACATTTTTACGCTAATTCTGCATTTCGGAATAAAGCTAGTAAGAAATTATAACTATTGATATCGAAGACCTCACGCTTTTACCACAATGGCATTAATTTTCTCGTTAATCATTTTATTCTTATATTAAGAATTTTTTTTACTTTTCAGTTCGATTAACTATAAAAGCACGTTTTTTAGTTTTTTAAAATTATAATTTATTTTTCATTTTTTTAGTTCGATCTACAATAAAAGTGTTTTTTTTTCAAGTTTTTTAGACTATCATTTATTTTGTTTGTTGTATTTGTTTTAGGATCTGGAATTATAATCGCCAAATCTAAAAATGGGAAATCGTTAATCCTGATGATCCTGATCAGGACAACGAAAGAAAATTATTAAATTGTTGTATTGTTATCGGTCCTTGAATCTGACCTTTTAAAGTGGGTAAAAATCGAGTATAAAGATTCCGTTACATACAAGTGAAGCTAATAAAAGCGTGTTAAAAAGGGACTTGCGTGTATATGAGATATTTAATTTCACCTTTGGGCAATAAAAGCATAATTTGAATATGTTTATCTTCATTGTATTTGTATGTAAGATATTTATGAATTGAAAAAGAGGAGGGAAAAACCGATTGTCCGTAACACTTAATTTATCTTTTGTTATGTTATCAAACCCAGTGTCTATTAAGAAATAAATTATTATTATTATTGCTATTATTATTAGTAGTAGTTTAATAGCTATTTCCTAAGCATGTGAAAAATTTACGACAAATTAAAAATTCAGCTCTATTTTTTTTTTCATAAATTTATTTTATATTATTTATATATAATTCTCATAATTTTAATTTAAAATTTGTTTTTTTAACTTGAGAAGAGACTTCTTTTTCGTAAAGCAATCTGTTGAAAGTTTTATTCAGAAATTGATCCTTCCCTCTTAAATAAAAATAAATAAAATTTGTGAACACAGTTCACGGGACTAGGATGGATAGTATCAAAAGATAGACAGATGTCAAAAATACCACAGTACCACGTATAAGATACCCCAGTTACTTTTAACTTACAATAACCATGGTAATTCCAAACGCAGATCTGTACACCATGAACATCACGATGATAACTAATGGAGGGTTTATTGCTTTTTAAGAAGAAAACATTTTTTGGAATTGAAAAGAAGCATGACCTAAAATGAAGTTGAAACTCATTTTTCTTGTTTTTGTAAGCAATAAGATTCAGGAATAATATTAAACGAATCGATTAAGTCAAAGGTGGAAAAATAGTAGCTCGCAGCCCACATTCGCCCCTCAGATATTTTTTTTGCGGTCCACCAAGACAATCAGAAAAACAAATAAGCAGGAAATGTTTTCTATATTTGGGTCAATTTATATTTGTGAGCAAAGTTTTTCTTGTATGAAGACCAACAAGAGTAAATATAAATTCAAGTTGGCTGACATAAACATGCATACTGTAATGAGAATTTCAACAAGCAATCGCACTATCGATTTAAAAAAATGAAGAAAAGTGTGATAGGGTATATTTGTCACGTTTTAGACTGATTCTAAAGCTAAATGTACTTGTAGCTGTAGAAGATATGAAATTAGCGCTATAAGTAAACTGAATAAATATGCCACGATTTTATTTAACTTATATTTACTGATTTTTAAGGTACATTTTGTACTTTTTCTGAGAAGCAAAATTAACTAATGAATGCAATTACCGTAAAATTGCGTATAAAGTGCGCGCTATATGCCGATATAGCGCGCACTTTTAACGCAAAAAATAATATTGAAATTTACGGGTGAGCGCGCTGTACGCCAGGTATATAAGAATGATAGATTTGAAAATAAAAAAAAGAGATGAGTGTAAAAAATATTAGACTTCTACATATTTCAAAATACTGTTCATTTAAAATGAATCATATACCTTATACACTTAAGGTATCCGACTACGTTCGGAACCGTGATTTTGCAAAAGCGTATAAATGGATAATATTTATGATATTTAGTGTCACTTAGATTAGAAAATGTATATAAAATTGGGTTAAGAATAGTATTACAATAAAAAATTATTTAAGTACAATATTTTGACAAAAAATGAACATAGAATGACCCATTTTCAAAACATTCTCCTTTTATGAAAAAGGCTTCTATTATCATAATATTTTGCTTGCATATATTTCAAATATCTGTACAGAGGCTGAACTAGAATTTTTGAAATATATAAC
>BMAV01017839.1:0-21500 GCA_019973955.1 Trichonephila inaurata madagascariensis | reverse complement strand
GCGCTTTTAACACGAAACAGGGGACTGAAATATTTTTTTTCATGTTAAAAGGATATTGCCAAGAAAGCATATATTCAACAAAATAAAAGTTTATTAGAGTTCATTTTGTATTTACATAGATATATATATATATACATATATTTAATAAAAATCAATGAAACAAAAAATATTAACAAAAGAAGTTTGTACATTTTAAAAGTTTTGTGAAAAAACAAAGCATTTATTTAGAGTTTTGGAAAATAATCTGATATTTTTCCTTGCGTCGTCTTTTAGCGTCAAATTGTCACCAAATCTCTCGATGTCGTCCATTTTGTTGTTCATTTCACTATTGGAATGTGCATCTAAATAACTGCATATTTTCATGATGATGACGTGGAAATAGGGTCTGCTTTATTAATTTCATTTTCGTCGTCGGAATCTGCATCAATAATATTTTTTGAGCTTTGAACAAACTCAAAAATGTCTTTGTCTGCCATAATTCGAGCTGTATACATAATATCATCTACTGCAATGAATTCTTCCGATGATACAGTAGGACAGTCCAAAAATATAGAAACTTCTCAAACTTCGACTGGTGTATTCCATACTTTGTTCATTCCCAGAAGGGACATTTTTTTCGAGTTCGAAATTTTCATTTCGTGTTGAGAAAAAAAAAAATGCATGAAAATACATGTAGTTTGTTAGTACCATTGTATTAGTTTGTGTTAACCGATATATATATTTTTCTAGATGTAAAGGTTTTCGCGTTAAACGTATTTAATGCATTAGAATGCATCTTTTTATTCAATAAAAGAATAGCACTTCAATATTTTTCTATATAATGAATTCTTTCGAACAGAAAGTTTCTTAAGATTTATTAACCTCGAAACACACTATGTCTGAGAATAAGAAATGTAAGCAAGATAGTGTGTTCTAGCATTAACTTCTCAGAAAGTGACATTTTCAATGCGAATTGAAAAAAAGATTTATACATATATTACCTCTGAAGTATAAAATGTGCAACAGGAAATACGATTGTAATTGTTACACATGTTCTTTTCGAAGAGGAATGCTTATCCTCATCGTGATTTTAATTTTCAACTGTATTGTGCTTCTATTTGTCACCAGTGGTGTAACGAATATCCCCCTGCAATATTTCGGATCTTACGAGGGATAGCAAATTCATAACCTTCTGACTCCTAGAATGCTGGTCCCCTGCACGATGTGGGGGCGTACATTACGCAGTTGATTGACACCTATCTGATGGTTTCAGATCGAGGTCCACGAAAGTCATTGTGGCAGTAAGATTTGATTCGGTTTCCTCCCAATTTGGAGAGAAAATTTTAATGTGGGCGATCAGGGGCCTCCCACCTCTCTTTTACGCTTCCACCAACCTCACGAAAGGACTTGCGACTCGACTCTTTAGAGATTTTACCCCAATGCCACAAGGCACTACAAAGTTTCAAACTTACATGCCTTCTCCGGGACTCGAACCTAGGCCCAACGGCACAGCAGTCAGCGTCATTAATCACTATACCAGATGGGTGGCATTTTCAACTATATAAATGTCAATCTAAAATTCAAGCTACATTTTACTTTAGAGTTACGCTTAGAAAACGAATTAAAATAAAAAAATTGTTTCGAAGATAAGAAATATTTCGAAAACTATTCATATTTTTTTTAAAAATACGGTTTTTGGCTATTGGTAAAAGTTAGTTATTAATACAGCTATGAAATTCTTTCGAAATTTGAAAACCAATTGTCGAGTGAATGAGTGAGTGAATATTAACGTCGCACTATTCAGCTACATGAAGGCTTTCGGCGACGGACCTCGTCATTTTGAACAATGGTCAAGCGACGAGGGCGACACCTGAGCTAGCACCCCCTTTCCTAACTTCCACACCACACCAATGGGAGAGCGTTTGAGCTTCCACAGATTTAACGTGTATCGCCCCTACACGGTGGATCTTTACCAAATGTCGAAGAATTTTGGATGGTAGAAAACTCCATAACAAATAATTCACAAGCAATTTATTCGCACCATTTCATCTAGTATTCACGGATAAAAACAAAAGGTTTTGGGACAGGAGACAGCGAGTCTTTGTCTTAAGATCTCCCCTTTCGGCGGTATATCTTTTTGTTCATCCTCAAAAATCCTCTCGAGCATCGACTTATAAATGTAATCAAGAGGGTTGGTGTTTACATGACCATCTTGCTGTCACAATAGTGTTCTGATGGAAAACCTTTTGCCAAAGTACTTAGCAATTTATGAGTTCTATAATGTCAATTGAAGTGTTTCTCTAGTATTTTACGAGACCCTTTGGTCGTTAGAAAGAATTTATTTCCATGTGAACGAAGAAGCCATGTTGCGACGATCATAAGCGTTACAACATAGTATATATAATGCAATTCCTGCAGTCAGAAGTTTTATAACTGTGCTAAAAAAATCAGGATAACTCGCGGTCGCAGTTATTCAATGAAAAATTGAATTCTGCCTTATGTATGAATGCACTCTAAACACATACCTATCCAGAATGACTGAAACAAACAGTACATAACTAGCAGTCGCGTAATGGAGAACATTAGAGACCCCCTGCAAAGTCAAGTTTCGGGCCCCCAAGTTGGATTTTACAAAGGGTAAGTACTTGGCAGCAGTCATGCTTTGGGCTCCCTAGAATCCTGGGCCCCTCCGCGATGCGGGGGTTCGGGGGATTACGTTACGCCACTGATAACTAGATATATTACACTGCAAGCCGATATGTTCTAGAATTTAAGAAATAGATAGACAGAGAATGAGGAATTGAAGTTTGTGTGTGGTGTATATAATAGCCCTGAAGAGATTTAAAACCCGTTAGGGTGTTATGAGGGGTTTTTTTAATTTTTATACTACCACAAATTTTAGAGAGCTTTTTAAACGCCAATCTTTTTAACAATTTTTGAATAACAATTAAAGTTTTAATTTATTTTTAAAAACCCCTTTGTTCACTTTCTGATTTCCCAATAACTCGTGTATTAAGCTATTGGAATTTTCAATTAAAAAAATAACATTGTATTAAAAAATAAAGATCCCATGACTGTTGGTTTTAAAATAATTAAACATTTCAATTGTATTAACATAATATTGTGGATGAGAAATGGGTCATTATATTTGTTTATATATTAAATATTGTCTAGTAAAAGCATTTTTTATTGCATTGTTTTGAGATTTTTCATTAGACTGAGCAATTTTAGTTAATAAATTGAAATAAATTTTATAAGCTTTCAGTGATAACTTAATCCTGTTATAATAACTTTCAAAATTGAATGTGAAACAAATTATGAATTCTAAATAAAATATATAGATTACTATACTTGCCCCTTGTTTAAAAGACTTATTGCATGAAATTGCCTTGGAATCACAAAATATTGATTACAAACCATTCGGTGATTTTCTTGAATATCGAGATTAAGTATAGGTGAAGATAAGATACTCAAATCAGGTAGCAATGTGTTTCAGTGGAGCATAATTAGCTTTTAAATATTTCACTTTTTTATGTCAAACACAATTTTGTACAGTAAATTATTTGAAACATTTCATTTTTTAATGCGGTTGAAATCAAGATGATGGTTATAATATTGAATTTTGCACTGTTTCCCATTATATTTCTATCTTGAAAGAAATATTATTTCTAGAAGTTTCAAAGCATATTCTTATTTTTTGTTGATTCTTGACTTAAAATTTTAAAAACTACAGCATTAAAATATTTTCAATTTTTTACTGGAACACAAAAAGCAACGGGATATATATGTAAACCTATTTGAAAAACTGAGAATGGAACAAAAACGTAAGTGATCCCTATTTCCCATTCACTGAGAAAAAGTTTATCTTGATTGGGTTTTATGTACGTTACATTTAATTTCCCAAAATACATCATTGGAATCTTTAATTAAACAGTTAATCGTTTCTCAGAAAAGTTATTCCAAACATCAGATTCCAATCTTAACTCATTAATTTTAACGGTCTTCGCATGGCTTCCACGCTTCATTCTACAATCGAAACCTACACTATAAAATGATGACTAAGCAATTCTGGAAAGAAATATACAATACAATTAAAATTCGAGGCAGTTGGCGTGAGTTTTGTCTCCCTGTTAAGATGGTATTTCATAACAAAGTAGTGTGAATATTAACGGATTCTTTGTTTTGCGCTTACTAGAGGGAATATTTAAATCGTCGACACACAGAGTCATGGATTTATTGCAAGCTTTTGTGGGAAACACGTGCAATACTTCTCTTTCAATGTCAATAAAAATGCAGCCTATTTCCTGTACAATGTTTTAAAAGGAAAAGATAGCTGATTTTGTATTCATTCACTTTTCCAAGTGGGAAAATTGATCTATTTAGGAGACATGAAGAAATTTAGAACACGTTTTTTCACTGCTTTTTATTTTACATATGACTGACTCTCTAGAACAGCATTGCTCAAACTGTGGGGCGCGTGAGCATATTGAAAAGGCGAAAATAAATGATTTAAAATAATTATCAATTTACTGAAAGGAAGCCAAAAATGCATTCTGGCACAATAAATAATAAAAAAATCATTCACACTAATTTTTAATGCTTATAAATGTATCAGTACGGCAAAATGTATTTGATAATTAATTCATCAATACTAAATGAAAAGCAAGTTTCGTAATTACTTGTGACTTCCAATGGCTTGTCATATACAAACTTGAATACTTATCTTGATAATTTGTGCAGTTTATAATTAAAGTCGCATTGTACCTTTAACGCTTCGAAGTACATTATTATTGCATTCAATACTCTGTTGTTGTATGGTGTGGGGGGGGTGATGAAAATTATGAGTGAAAATGGTGTCCCGAATATTGGAAAGTTTAAGAAGCACTGCTTTAGAAACATTTTATCTTACAGACACAGCCAAATCGAGGGCATTCATACTATGTATTTTTTTATAAAGAAACTACGCGCATACTTTCAGTTTTGTATGGTAATGAAAACAATATGAACTAAAGTTGCGATGCAACTTTTAGATGCTTTGTTAAAGTAACAGTTACGTAGATTTCACGATTGGATGCACAAATATATAAAAATCATATAAATAGTTAATACAATAATTTGATTAATAAAGTTGGACCCCGATTTAACGAATTCATCGGAACCGAAAAGTTGGGTCGTTAAAATTCAAATTTTTTGCACTTATCTTTTTGAAATTCTATAATAATAAGGTGACCATTTTTTTACAATGAAAAGGAGGACGGAAAATTTAAGAAAAAATTTCTACTTAATTATATGAAAATACGCTAATTACGCTTACATACTTTTTACTTATGATCTTAAACGAGTATTTTTCCATTGAATGAATTTTTTTGTTTTGTTTGTCAATATATTTTCTAATATATCGAAAATTTCGGAGCAAAAAATATCCTTCATCTTTACAGTAAGTACTGCAGCTAAAATATTAACATTCAATCTTGATTTCTCACTTGTCCAAAATTACCAACTGAAAGACTTTTCAACTGGTGCGTGGTTCCAGGGCAGCACAATGTATAAATTAAAAAAGATTAACTAAATTTTCATATGGAATGTGTTCATTTTTGAAATGGTTAAATATTTCAACCCATCTTATCAATTTCAGCATGTTGATTTTCCAATTGTTTGTTTTATTATGATTTAAATATACATTCAGTCTTCTAATTTCTTCAAACAGACCATTGTCAATGACTTTAATATCAGGCATTACTTTTGATAAAAAAATCAACACAATTTTCTGTATCTGCTCAATTTACTTGTGATGAAGTAAAAAAAAAAACACCATTCAAAACTGTTATTTCCTGTGATATTTGTTTCAAACTATTCCTCGAAATATTGGAAGCATGTTGGGTTCATCTCTGAATACAGAGATTAAAAGATCAGTTTTTTAAAATATTGAAAAGGAGGACAAGTAGGAGGACACTTTTCAAGGAAGGACAGGACATATAAAAGGAGGTCGGTTGGTCACCTTATGTGTGATTAAGGTATAAATCTCTAATTGTTGAAAATAGTTCATCCTATTCCTTTTCGGGCTGTTAAAACAATTTTAAATATAAATCTTAGTTTCTTTTTATGAAACACTGTAAAAACATAACATTTTGCTGTCCTACTCCAAGAAAATAATTTATTTTAAAATGTGCTTCTATGTGTGTGGCCTATATGAAATCAGTCACAAAATTCCATTACTTAACTTGTTCGGTGGTTTCATTTTTTATTCTTTTAATCGAGGTAATTGAGACACAGCATTGGATTAATTTTCTTTAATTCTGATTGTATATGTTTTAATTATTCCTATATCTGGAAAACGTTCTTGGTTGCTGAATTTGATTATTGTATTCCTATCGATAACAATCTGAACAAAAATTGGACTATAAACTTTTACTTCTATATATAAAAATGCTAGCTTCTAGTTTTTAAATGGTGTTTTGTGAATCAAGAAAGGAAAAGAAAGAAAAGGAATAGTGTGAAATGTATTTATTCTCAAGATTTTATTTCATTTCTACCGCATCGTTATTAAATTAGTTTGTATTCAGAGTCTTGCAGACATTTTCATTTTAATAGCACAGTTAGAAAATTTCCTTGCAATGAATTTTAGAATTATTTGCTTAGGATTTTTCTGGCTAACGTCGCTCGAAATGTATGATCATCAATAAATAAATTATAGTTTAAAAAAAAAAAAAACTAAAAAACACGCTTTTATAGTGAATCGAACTAAAAAGTAAAAAAACAATTCCTAATATAAGAATACAAAAATGATTAGAGAAAAGAACCAATGTCATTGGATAAAAGCGTAGAGGTGCTCGTGTTAATTATTTATAATTTCTTACTAGTTCTATTCCGAAATGCTGAGTTAGTGTAAAAATGTAGTTCAAAGCAAGACAGAACAACTCATTACATGAAAGTGAGGAATATAAAAAAGTTACTGTATGTTAGAATCTTAAATTCAATGCATAGACACTGTTCTTAAATGCATTTGCAAAGGTGGTAGTTAAAAGAAATATAATAAATAGGTGACTTGGGGCAGAAAAATTAAATATGTTTTATACATCTAGAGTAGCTCCAAATAAATTTCTTTGTGTTTTCAATCGCTTTGAAAAGTTTCATATGTGAGATTTTCCCAAAATAACTGAAGGAACTTCTAGTTTTCAAATTGCTCTATAGTTTAATTTGTAAAACACATTAATTATACTATAGCATGCACGAAATTTAAACAACTATTTCATCCATTTCTCTATCTCAATATAGAAATATGTTAATTGAATTGTATTTTTTATACGTCTTGTAGATAATAATTATAATTTCTGTAAGAACTATATTCATTCTGAGGGTAAGAAGCTAATTAAAGAGTATCAAAAAAAAAATTCAATGTCTTCTATTTTTAACTAGCAATGGTAGAAGGAGAATATTTAGATAAAATGCCACTTAACACAGAACATTATATTGGATTCCGGGTACACTGAAGGAAAAGAGAAAAATAGTAATTAATTTGGAAGGAACAATTTTCAGAATTAAAAAATAGAGAATAAGCGTACTGCATCACAATTTCACAAAAATAATCATAAAATATAAAAATATAACTGTTACGAATTTATCATAATTTTTTCTTAAGAAAAAACCTGATTATCGTTTATTTCTAAAGGAAATATCGTATTTATTCGAATCCAAGCCACTTTCTTATATTAATGATTCTGAAAACTGAGTACGGCTTAGCATCGAAGGTGGAAAAATTCGTTGAATGGGGAGAATTGAACATGATACTGATGGTAAGAGCAATTACAGTTTCATGGGTGCATTTCAAAGTTTTTAACCTTGCTGAAGTAAATTAATTATTCCTATTTTATTCATTTTCATTTTAAATTTCGTAAATATCGAACAACAAGAAACCATTTAACACTATTATTTATCTTTTCACCAAACCATACTGAAAATTTGGGGTGCGGTTCAGATTCGAATAAATACGTTAGTGTAGCAAAGTTTAAAATTTGATTCAGTACTTTAAATGGATATTAAAAAATACTACTTGTGAATATTACATTGCGTAGCTCGAAACTCCTTTCATTCGCATACGGAAGTTTCCATCGCGAAATTTCTGCATTTTACCATATTTTTTAAAACAGAAATAGCGATGTTTTCTCGCTATCAAAAAAACGAATCTATTTATTTAAAAGGGGTTTAAAATCCTTTTATCCCTTTTCGACACACAAGTCGTCTTACAATGCATTAATAAAATTTCTGAAGAAAGGTAGAGTTGCTTCTTTAAAAAAGCACCCGTTTTTTTAAAAGCAATCCTTTGTGAAAATTTTTTAAAAAAAAAAAAAAAGATTTTTAACTTTTCAGCACTCTTAAACATAAAAAAGCATGCCCTTTAAAAATAACAAGTTCTCCCCATAAGTTCAAATTGGGGGTTTTTTTTCTTAGCATCAAACGGTATTTGTCGATTGTGTTTTGGAATTTAAAACTTTTTTCCCTTATTGAATACTTGGGTATTGTGTTTTCAATCGGGGTAAATAAAAAAAGAGTGTTTTGCGGTACACTTTGGCAAAAAAAAACCCCCTTTTATTCCTTAAAGTTTAATATTTTTCCAAAAAGGGGGGGAAAAATTTTTTTTTATTTTCCCATGTAATTCTGAAAAGGGTGAATAAAAAAAGGGGTTAGAATATTTTTATATATATTTTTTTTCCTAGAATCATTAGAAAATTTCTTGAGGCTTTACTTGGAAAAAAAGGTTTCGTTTTCCCTGGGTTCCACAACTATTCACCTTGCATAAAAAAACTTTTTGCTATGTATAATTTTAAAAATAAGAGGAAAAAAAATTTTTGAAATATGATTCCAAAGGGAAAATTCCAAAAAATATACATTGTATTTCCATTTTTTTTTTCCCGGGTTTTTTTTTGTGGGTTACGAAAGAAACAATTCGAGTTTTACTTTTGGGTCCCGCGGAATTTTTTGTAAATTTGGGGGCCAACAGAAACTCATCCACATTCGAATTTAAAATTTCTGATTTGGTATTCGCATTCTAGGGTTTTAACATTATATTTAAGTATCGCTTGAAAAAATATGGAATCAACGAAACAATTTTTCTTCTTTTATTACTTTTACTATTCAAAATACCCCCGAAAAACGTCTCAGAACATGAAAAAAAGTACTCTTACTATTAATTTCCCCGAATATTTAAATTTTAAATTTTCTAAATATTAAATCTGTATTCGAATGCACAGGGAGCATGACGGGGGTTTTCCACACTCGTGGCCAGGGGAATTTTTAAAAAAGGGGAGGGAAAGGGGGGGAAAAAATATTTCGTATCATACGCAATATGCCGCCACGCATTTTCCCTTTTGATTTTGTCTATTGTCGAAAAAAAAGACAGTGAAAATAAATTATAAAAATAAATACTTAGTTTAAATTAGAAAAATTAATTATTGATAATAAATAATTAAAATTTTTCTACAAACAGGGAATTAAATCAATCTAAAAAAATCAAGGACTTGAGGGGACCGGACCTCCTGTGTGCCACTGATCACACTGTATTTGATACACCTTGCATCAAAGGGTCTTTTTTTCGTCCATCATCTATCTTCTCCCTGCTTCCAACTTTCCAAGGGAACGATAGTAAACAGAATCCCCATGGAATCCAATAAAACCCTCTAAAATTTTTTTAAGTTTTGAAGGGTTTAAATTCAAATTTCCCAAACTTTTGGAATCTCTTTTGGGTAAATTTAAAAAAAATGATTTTCCACCCCTCCCTTTGGGAAAAGATACCTTTTCGCCCCCTTCCATAGGATTCAATGATAAAAAATGAAGGAATAATTTATTGAGCGAGATGATTTCACGTTAAACAAAACCACAAATATTTTCAGAATACAGAAATAGAAATGCTGAAAAAAATTTTTTCTATAAAAAAATTTTATAAAAATAATCCAATTGTCAATTTATCTAGTACTTGAGTTATTCTAAATTTCCCTCCAAAGTATTTTTAAATGTCAAATTCGTCCGTATAAGTCTTCGAAGCCCTGAAATGTTTTTTAAAAAAAGAAAAAATGTCCAGTGTTTTAAAAAAGAGAGAACAAGATAATAATTTTCTCTCTTTTTTGTTATATATAGTGTATTCAAAATATTTCAGAGACTAAAAATACATTATACCAATTTTTAACACCTTGCAAAATATTCATACGATTACATTTTTTAATAATCAAACAAAGCAGAACGTGTTTCACACAAAACAAAATTGCGTGTATACAAAGCGTAGTATTTGTATTGTTCCATGGAATTTAAATTTTTTAAAATTTATTTAAATTAAGAAATTTTTCAAAGGGCGTAGTGTGTTTATCAACAAGTTTAAAAAATTACATGGAGAGGTAACTGAATCGGGTTTAAATGGTTGGAAAGAGATTTAATAAATAGCGATTGCTTCCACACGTGTCTTGTTTAATTAGAAAAAGTTCCGAGCAAAATGAAACCGAAATTTTCTGTACCTCTCAACATTTGAAGTTTTCATAGGCTTGCTTTTGTTTAATTTTCTGCAAAATAAAATAAATAATGGATTGGGTAAGCGGGTTTTGAGCGTTTCAAAAAGAATAAACATTGTATGAATTTATGTACTTCTCGTTATACATTTACTTTTTTTCATTTTTTTTGAAATGGCACTGTTTTTCGAACATTTCATGTTGATGATACTCTTGTTGACATCGATTAATTTTTTTAAAAAAAAAAAAAAGGGGAAAAAGATTTTTTATGATAATCAGTTTTTAAGCGTGACGTCACGATTCAATTTTTTTGGCTTTTTTCGGGGAAAAAAATGTTCAGAACTTTTTTGCTTCGTCGATTGTAAAAGAAATCAGTGGTATATTTAAATTTTTTACAATTCTTTTTAACATATTTTCGTGGATGGAACCCAAATAATTTTATATCCAAAAAAATCGAAAAAAAACAATTTTTGAAAGTTCGGTTAAAATTTCCGAAACGTAAAAGAACAAAATTTTATTTTTTTTATTGTATTAAAAACAGGAAAATGACATTTTTCCCCCCTTTTTAAAATTTTCAACTTTGGGAAAAATTTTTTGGGGTTTTTTTTCTCGGTGTGTTTTTATTGATGGTTGAAATAAATACCGAGCTAAATACAAATTGCACATGAATGAACGCAATACGATTGTATGTTCAAAGGTTTTAAATTCAGTCACTCAATCTTGTAAAGTCTTCCAGTATTTAAACTTTTTTAAAAATGCTGCTGCTCTAAGTTTTTAATGCAAGCTGTTAATATATATCCGCATCAGAATAGAGGTATTTCAACTCATAATAATTATTGATTTTCTATTATTAACTTTATTCAAAGCAAAATATTATGTGGGCGAAGCAGCCGCGTTCGAAGCCTGCCCATCGTTCATTATGATGAATTGCTCGGATGATACCTTCTTCTGATTGGACAGCGCAGCCAGAGGAAGTAATTAAGATGCGAGAAACATAAGTTTCCGATGATGAGGGGAGGTAGAATTGTTTTGACTTTTGTATTTGATATATCCATCCACTGACGTATTGCCTCATTGCTTTAGCCTCAATTTTACACATGTGCACTTAATAAATCACAATTTGTTTCTCCGTAGGTGAAATTGTTTATATTCTTTGATTGGAAGTGCTGGTTAGGGCTTTTATCTCGGGTGTGTGGCTAAGTTAAATTGCCCTTAATTTAAAAAGATAGCCTAAATAAATGAATTAAGAAATAAGTTATATTTTTGAAAACATAAAACCTATTTCTCTTGTCTTGCGTTTATGCTGCACAAAAATTGAAAATAATTCTGTGGAAATCATCTGCATTCAAAGACTTTATTGCTTGATATAATTTTAAAAATAAAATTCTCTCATTGCTATTAATTTAGGATCGGAACACCTCGCACTTCCTAGTCAATATAAATATTTGTCGTAATCTTGTGCTGCGTCAGCTCAAAGTTTAGGAATGTCAATCACAGATGATTTCATTGAAATACCTTCTATCCTTAAAAAAATCCCCACCTTATTGCTTACTCACTATGGGTTTCTTTTGGTCTAATTTTAAGAATCTTTCACGGAATTAAGATTTTTACTAAGTAACATGAATTATATACGAATTGACGTAGAGTTTTGTCAATTTCCAAATTAATATAAATACTAAATAAAAAGCATCATAAATACCTTTACCATGACCTGGTTTTAAAGTTAACACTTTTATGTATATTATCAAAAATTCGATAAATAAAAAAATTTGGGATCGTGGGAAAAAAATTAAAAGGCTCCTAAAACTGTCTTTTGCATGTCGTTAATGACTAAATTCAAGAGTGGCTACCTCATAGATCGCTCGTGGATTTCAATTCGTAGGCCTGTCTCGTGATTTCCAGCAAGTTTAACTCCTACTTTGTATGTTTTTCAACTACTCAACTGGACCATTCAGTCTTTCGACTGGAAGAAAATCTAAAATATGTTTCAATACTTTTAACGGTAACTTCATGAGGATAAGATTTGTCAATCCATACTTGAGAGCAAGAATACCATGTATTCGATCCTACTGACATCAGATGTGAAATCTAGAATTATGGAATAATATTTGAATCGGTTTCATTAACGATGAGCAGTTTACTATTCTCACGTAAAAGAGCAATTGTATCGCCTTGAACATTCTTTCTAGATAATGGACTTTTAATACCATGGACGTGCTCTACCATTGCTGGATTAAAGAAACGGCAAGTGATTGAATCGTTTGCAAAGAAATGCCATTTTTTAAATCGTATTGTCACTTTTACCTTGACGGGATAAACAATTTTGTGGAAGCATTTTTAGTGTTGCCAAAATGCGTAGAAGTGTCCAAAATATTAAGTCTTTGCGAGTCTTTGGCAGTCCTTTTAAAACATTGTGATTGCTGGTTAAATTCAATCCAAGATTTGCGCTTTGAATATGGTTTTTTGAGGTTTCATGTTAACCATTTTTCAAAATTTTGGTGCAGTAATATCCGCTAAACCATCGACCCGTGTCATCATATTGAATTTTTCAATGATTTTGGTGTTTCTATATATTTAAAAATGTTTATCAGCATCTTTTAAAATAGATGGTCGTGATCTTGATCTGAATTAAAAGATCATCGTTAAGTATCTCTCTTTATTTAGACGTGCTTGAAGTAGTGCGTCATAACCGGTTAGGGTTTACCGAAACCGTTTTTTTCTAAGAAGGATGACTTGATTTGATTTTTTATCATCATCGCATTCATAAGCAACGCGAGAGCCATGAATGACGGATGTTATCATTTGGATCGTTAATCAAGTGATGAGGATGACACCTGAGCTGGTACTTCCCTCTACAAACTTCCACACCCCACCAACAGGAGGACTTTGATCCTCAAAAGATGTAACGTCCATCAGCCTATCTACATGGCGGATGTTTAGTGGACTCCACCCGTTCGTAAACATCCAAGTCTGCATCAGGTATGAAATAAGTGTCACTCAGTTTTATTCACCCTTAAATTCCAGTTTTCTCGCTCACTCTGTATGACGAAAACAAGACACTCTCAAGAGCTGACTTATTGTTTTCCATTATGACAGGGCAAATACGTTTAAATATTTATATACACAATAGTCACAGACACATTTTTGGTAATACGTTAATGAGGCGGCTTAAATAAATGAATTCTTAATACAATTTCTCGTTTGAAAATGCTTTACCCATTAGTTGAGAAATGTTTGAAGTGTCAGATACTTGGAGTTTTCGGTATAGTAGAAATGGAAGATATCGCAGCTGACGCAATCGTGTTAGCTGCAATAAAATATTTATTAATGGAAATATTTGATGCTGTTATGTGAAAAACAGCTAGATGCAGAAGATATAGATATGTCTGGAAATATAATTTTTACTGTTTTCGCTTTGCCACACCCGGAGAAGTTCTTAAATAAAATTATTTCTACAGTATCATACTAGTTTATGATGCAAACAAAACCTTTCCAGTTGTCTTTATTGTGGAGGAAACTGAAATCCCAATATTTTGTGTAGATTTCATTTTAAATTTTAGGGAGCACAAAGTGTGCTTTGTTTTCACTGAAATAAAATTCTGGACCTGCGTGGAAAATGGTGCAAAGAAGCCAGTGGCTGTGACAATCCAAGAACATTTCCATTTCAGCCATCCGTAAAATTGGATCTTGATTCCAAATTATCTTCTAGGAATGAAAATTTTCATAATCACGTAAGATTTGTGAGATCTTTTGTGTTGGGGGGGGATCGAGGAACGAACTCTATCGTTTTTGTTAAGTGCGATTGTACTAAGCACGGATGTTTAGAAATTACGGAACAATCTGGAATTCTTTTCTGGGAGAGATCATACGAATGGCCCACAATAAACGCCCGGTATAATTATATTATTACAATTACTTAAAATCCAGAACTTAATCATTTTTTTAATGGTTGCATGTAATGTAGACAGCGTTATGCTAATACAAAAATTAGTTATTGAGTATAGTTTTCCGTTTGTTTGATTTAATCATTTAAATCAATACTTGTGTTTATTCCTTGAAATTTCTTACAGTTTCCATTTCACATTTGGGATCAATTCTTTTCTTCCAATTCTTTAAAAGATCGCAGTTGTATTTAGTATAGTTTTTGAATTATGCATCAGCTATTTTCATCAATTAGTCTAAAATTTACATCATCGATATTACATTTAAAAAATTTCAAGTTTCTTATCTCATTCTTATTAATTATTATCTCGATGGGTTGAATTATCTGTTGATTACATAACTAGGAGTGATATTTTTCTCTAACTCAAACTGTATTTTAGTGACTTATTCGAATTAGTGTAGTAATTTTTCATTTAATTTGACTTTGAATCTAAATTCTAAAATGTACCAGGCAATGTTTTTAACTTCCCAATGAGTCAACCCAGGGTTTACCTTTCAAAATTGCTTTTTAGTGAATTTTTTACGTTTTATTTTAAAGTTGTTACAGTATTTATGAAAATACCTTTTTTCAATGTTCAAAAAGGAATACCATGATTCTGTTCATACAAGCCTGGCCGTGTATGTACATATTTCGCTAGTTTGTGACACGAGCTAAAAATCCCTATAGAAAAAGAAAACTTTTTAATCTTGTTTCTTGACTGAAAGTGAGGTTATTATATATGGTTTTAAATGGAATTCATTTGAGATTTGTGTAAGTTTTATAATACATAGAAATAAATGTTCCCTGCCATTTATTTTTAACTGAAATTAATATTTCATTAAAACACCATATCGAAAACAAAATCTTTCAAGAAATAATAATAATAAACTTGACAGCTTTACCTTTCCTACTTAAGTTTGTTTCTCCCAATGAGATGTTTTGTCTTTGAAAGGTGCACGTGACCCCGGGTTGATTGGCGATCCAGAAAGCGTAACGTATAGTTTATTAATTTGATTCTTTTCTCAAATAAATAAAAAGACATCACACACACACAACTATATTTTTCGATTCGGAATGTAAGGTCGAAAGTCAATTTTAAATACAGCATTTCTATTCAATTTAAAAAAAAATCAAAATAAGAGTAGAAACGTTTCAATATCCTACTGTTAAGCAGTTCCTATTTTCTTCGTTTGCGTTTCTATTAGAATATAACATGTAATACTTCAGTTGCAACTTAATGTTGTTTTTAACATGTGCGTGGAAAAGAACAAATCGTTTTATACTGATTTTAAAGATTTATCATTAATTTATCACCCTATTGTCTTGACCACTGGTGGCCACACTATGTCCTCCTGGAGGTTTTACCTGACCTTCCGCGGAATTTGAATCAATAGCATAGATATTTTCAATTTTAATGTGTTAGAAAAAAAAATTCATTTTAAATTATTTCGAAAAGTAAATATTTTTCGAACATCCTTTCATGGTTTCTGCTTTATATTTGAAATTTGCAAAGTCTTATAAAAATTATATTTGCAAGTTGTTTTAATTTAATTATTTATTTATTTGAAAATTAAAGTATGAAGAAATTCATTCGACTTCGAAATATCATTGCCGCAATATTTTTGACTTTCGTAAAACAAGAATGTCTAAAAACTAAGGAGACGATGACGAGAAGATGTCACAACCACTCCGAACTTCCACATCACGCTATGCGGCAGTTGCATTTTCTGTTCCTAGACATTAGAAATTTTATTAATGTTGAATACGTATAAAAAGATACACATCAATATCATACAAGCGCAAAACAAAACACAATAGGCACTGTTATAGATTGTTTAAAATCCTATTAAGAATAAGTTTTTTTTTTCTTCGAATTTCCTTTTATTGCTTTTGTTTTAACTTTTAAGGTGAAGATAGGCGTATCTTATCTTTTCGTAAAGTAGAGTGTCTTCCAACTACGTATTAGAGTGAAGATGAAATTTCTTCCATTCCGAACTTCCACACCACGCCGCATGAAGATAGGCGTATCTTATTTTTTGCAGGCCCTAAAAACCGACCTTTACGTGTTGAAAATTTAAATACTCGTATTTAGAAATACTCCAATTTTAGTAGCAACTGTTTTTGTTCTTAAAATTGGAATATGTATAAAATTTGGGTAAATACTTCTCTGGATACTTATAGAAAACTTAATTTAAAGTATTCTAAAATTTGGTTCTAAATATTCCAGAAAGTAAAAATTCTTTTGTTGTGTTTGTAACTTATATTTAAATCATACATTGTGTTAGAAAAATTATCATTACAAAAATGTCATATTTTTAGCATTTTTTTGAAAAAGAAAATATAAAGTGAATTGCCCTTCTCGAATTTATTGTTGAATCAATTTTCTTTTCTTAAGAGATGTTTGTAAAATAGGAGTTTTCCAAACGAATTAAGGTGACGAGGACGTCTCCTGCACTTCTAAATTCTACCCCGTGCCAGTATTACAACAGAAGGCACTTCTATTTGTATGTTGACAAAAAATATTCATTCAATGAAAAAATATTCCTTTAAATAAATAATTAAAAGGGATGTGAACATAATTGTTGTTATTTTGTTCAAATTAATAAAATGTTTCATTTATTTGATATTTACTTAGTTCTTAAACTTTTTGTCCTCCTTTTCATTGTAAAAAAATTGGTCACCTTAATAATATATAATACATTGCATGTATGTTTATAAATAACTTTTCTTTATTGGTATTTTTAAAATGATTAATTCTCGAAACTCTTTATGTTCCATTTTCTTCGCATTAAAAATATGTGCTGTGCTTTCAAAAATTAATCATTAAAAAGCTGTTTTCGAATAGGAACCCATAGAATTAAAAGTCTTAATGCTTTTCTCTTTTCGTAAAGTAGTTTTCCAAATACAGATCAGCGTCGAGGACGTTACTTCGAATCTAAACTTTCACTCCACTCCTTTTGGAAGACAGTATATCTTTTTTGCAGGTGTTAGAATGCCCGTTTAGAGATGTTTTTTTTAATACGCAAATACATATATATTTATTTGGAAAAGGCATATCTTTTTATAAATAATTGTTAATGTTGCTGATATTGTTATGTGCATACAGAGTTCTAAGTACCGTAAAATCCAGCGTATAACGCGCACTTATAACAAAAAGATGAGATTGAGATTTACGGGTGCACGTTATAAAAAAATGATATAAAAATGATTACTTCAAAAAAAAAGAGATGAGCATAATAAAAATTTTTGAGAAATGACATACCTAATGAAGTTAGAGGGTTCTGATTCTAATAGTATATTTTTTTTCAAAAATCCTGAGATAATAACTCGAATAAATGACTTAAAAACATACGAGCACAGTACATACACTTCCGGCTCATTTGTAAAAAAGGGGTTACGCGTTATACGGCGAATAAACCAAAACATTAAAAATGCAGCTTGAAAGTATGCGTGGCGCTATACGCCGGATTTTACGGTACTTTTTCTAATGACAGTAAAAATGCTTTAAGGCACTCTAATACATTTTTTCAATAGAGCTGCGGATTGGTATTCACCATTGCAGATATTGTGCATTCCCCGGGAGTTGGTATCCCTTTTAAATGCGGCACCATACAGGTGGAATACCGTTTTCTTCCCAGAGAGAGACACCTGAGTTCTGACGATGCGAAATGGTACTAGGAATTTAATTTTCCCGAGAGCACCCGAGCCAAACAGGCACCCTTCGGAGCTTTCAAAATATGAAACATAAGTGTTCATTCAGCATAGTTAATTAAAAAATTAAAATTTTAATGCTAACCTTATCCTTACATAGCTATATGTCTCAATATCGCAATATAAGGGTTATAATTTGACTATTAATTTGACTCATGATTCTGAATTATTAATCGACTTATTTGTGAAATCAAAATATATTTCATATGAGAAAAAATTTGTTCGCTTAAATATGTAGTACCAAAAGTGGTACCTGGTGTTTAATTTGAAAATGTCTTTGTACGCTTGACGTACAACATACTTAGTACCACATACGACGTTTAAGCGACATAACACACATAAGTACATCAAGATGTTTTTGTTGTATGAATCCAAATGAATTCGTCCAAGACTTTTGAAAACCGCGAACATAAAGCATTATTCTTTTACTCACCAATGGATTCATTAGGGTATGAATTGTCGTAGTCATGAAACAGATAAAATACAATTAAAAAAAATAACAACGTGACATAAAGTTAAAAATAACCTAAAATCCATAGCGTCCATCATACTAAATTCCAGAGCTACGAATCGGAACTGAACCGAAAACCTGATAAAACCGTTATTTTGGTCGGAACGAAAACCGGAACTGAACCCGGAAAATAATATCAGTTTATTTCGGTTCGATAGATCTTTAGTCATTTTGTTACTGTATAACCAACTTATCTATATTTTCAAATTTAGCGTCAACACCATATAATTGTCATCTTTACATGTACGTACATTGCTTATCGATTTCTTATTTAGATGTTCACTAGTAATTTTCGGTTTCATTTTCGCATGAAACTGTTTGTTTTTAAGTATATTTAAATCAGTTGAAAGAACTAGAAGTATTGATGATTTCTTGTGAAAAATATCACGTAGTGTAACGTAAAATTATAGAAAATTCTAAATTTTGATAGAAATTCATTTTTTGTGTATGATAGAATTGCATTTATAGTGCAAATAAGAATATTTATAAAATAGAATTATTCATTGGAAACTGCACCTAAAACCATTATTTTTGGCGGAACGAAAACCGGAACTGAACCGATATATTTTTTTTAGTTGAACCGGAACGAAAACATTGTGGATCGAAACGCTGCTAAATTCTACTTTCGACTGAAATCATTCTCGATATTCATGAATCGGCGTGACTAATATTAAGGTGACCAACCGTCCTCCTTTTATAGGTTCTGTCCTTCCTCGAAAAGTATCCTACTACTTGTCCTCCTTTTCAATATTTTAAAACCGATCTGTTAATCTCTGTACTCAGAGATGAACCAAACATAATTCCAATCTGTCGAAGACTGGTCTGAAACAAATATCACAAGAAATAAGTTTTCAATGGGGTTTTTTGACTTCATGGCAAATAAAGGGCAAATATAGATAACTGTATTGAGTTTTATTAGAAAGAATTCCCGGATATTAAAATAAGACAATGGTCTGTTTGAAGAAGAAAGACGACTGTTTTAATTTAAAACCCAATAAAAAAATTTTTGGGAAAACAACAAGCTGAAAATGATAAAAGGGGGGAAAACACTTTTAACCGTTTCCCAAAAAAGAAACACATTTCATGAAAATTTATTTATTCTTTTTGAATTTCCGTTGGGCCCCAAAAATGCAGAGTTGAAAAGAGTTTTTTGGGTAATGATTTTTGCAATTTGGAAAAACAAGATTGAATGTTATTATATTTCTAAATGCCCATAAAATTAGTTGGGGGGGCATTTTTTTCGAAGTTTCCGATGTATTAGAAAATAATATGGGTAAAAAAAATCATTAAGGAAAATACCCATTTAAGTAAAAATTAAAAAGGAATGGTGCAAAGGATTTTTGTTTAATTAATAAAATTTTTCATATGTTGATGTTGTAATTTTTTCTTTAATTTTTCGTCCTCCTTTTAATTGTAAAAAAAACTGGTCACCTTACTAATATCGAACAAGAAGGAAAAAATGGTTCTAATACCTATTTCTGTTAGGTTGATTCTCACCAAAAGTACAAAATAAAATAGTATGTGACTTCTAGACCACAACTCTCAAAGAATTGCATGGCTGCTCTTAATCTTTCAAAAAGGCATTTGTTATGAAATTAGATTCATGTCCCATAACATCTCACAAGCGAGTATTTTTTCATCCAATTTATTTTCAATCCAAATTATGCATGTTGATGGATTAACTCTACTTTTGTTTATAATACTTCAGCAGCAAAGCGTTCGCTTGGTGGGATTTTGATTCATTTCTAATATATTTCTTTTTCCCCTCTAACCGTCGGCGCTCGAGCCTTGAATGATGGAAAGCATAAGCTACTTTTTTTTCTTTTTCTTTTTATGATGCAGCAATGAGTGGCGTTTTATTTTACAAGTATTACACAATCGTTTGGATTAGATATTGAATATTTAATGCTAAGAATCGGTTACGTTTAAATAGAGGATTATACACGAGGCATAGAGAGGAGAGACTGATAATTTAAATGTATCTTACAATTTTGTAGAGAGCCACTGACAATTGCTCCAAGTGCCACATCTGGCATGCATGCCATAGATTGCCGACCCTTGGCATAGTGTATTCAGAATGTTTCACACACAGATACTAAAAATATACTAATTTATCATATATTTATCCTATTTTATCATATATTTGAATATGCATAATCACATGATCACAATTTTTAATAATTCAACAAGTAGAATGTTTAACACAAAATAAAATTGTATGTATACAAAGCGTAATATTTGTATTATGTCTATGGTAATTAATTTCTTAATGATATTATTTAAATAATCTAAGTATTTTTTTTACAAGGAAAACTGCATACACAGTGTGTTTATTAACAAATTAAAAATTACAAGGAGGGCTACCTGAATTGATTTAAATGGTTGAAAAGAGGTTTAATAAATAGCCATTCTTTCCAGACGTGTGTTGTTCGATCATTTAGAAAAAAAATTCAGAGAAACAGATGAACTGAAATTTTCTCGTTTCAGAGATAAGGAATTTTGCGATTTTGAGTACTAATTGAAACTGTTTCCAAAAATGGCATTTACTTGGTGATTTTCTCGTTCAAAAATAATAAGGATAAATAATAGAGTTTGGGCTTTGAAAGTAGCTGATTCAGATGCTATCTGTATGAATTTATATTTTCTCCTCTTTTACATTTATATAATATGCATTTTGAATTGAAATGGAGCACTGATTTATCCGGACTGAATCCGAAAATTATCCGTGGCTAGTTAACTTTTTGTTCTCACAAATTTTTCGATAATACCTTCGTTTTAAATCAAGTATTCTTTTAATTGAAGTATTTCGATAAAACATGTGTTATTTGAATGAACGTAATTCAATTTATACTTGAAACACCGTTTTCCTTTGCGATTTTGTTCC
>BMAV01017838.1:0-47098 GCA_019973955.1 Trichonephila inaurata madagascariensis | reverse complement strand
AAAAATTTCCTTGGTTTGTTTCACGAAAGTACATTGAAAGCTGTTCGCAAGAGAAGCTTCGATTCCCTTTCATTTGAACAAACCTCATAGATAAATGGATATTGTATATCCTATCCCAAGTAGTGAGTGTTTTCTTAATGTCGCATTTAAAGCAACACGAAGGCTTTTGGTGATGGACTTCTAATTCTGAACCATTATAAATGACGAGAACGACACCTGAACTGGCAAACCCTCTCTGAGCTTCCACGTCATGCCAACGGAGAACGTTTGAGCCTCGATTGCAGGCCGTGGTAGCCTAGTGGTCAAGGTAATGGATTCGTGGCTGGCGTGTTATGTGTTCGAGCCTAGTACCAATGAAGACCCGCCGTGTAAGGGAGAGATGCACGTCAAATCTGTCAAGAGCACAAACGTCCTCTCGTTGGTGTGGTGTGGTAGTTAGGAGAGGAGGGTGCCAGCTCAGGTGTAATCCTTATCACTTGACCATGGTTCAAAATTACGGTCCGTCTCCAAAAGCCCTCGAGTAGCTGAACAGTACGACGTAAATGTTCACTCACACTTGAGCCTCGACTGATTTAACAAGTATCAGCCCTTCTACAAGGTGGGTCACACGAATCCGTGTCTACAGCTACTATCAGATTCCAGGGTTATCCACTTAGAATTCACGTATTTTTTATCTCGAAATTCGACATGTTAATGGATATTAGGTAAAAAACTACCATGGAATTTGCATAACGTCCTGGAACAGAACTAAGGTTAATAGTTATTTTTAGTGAAATCTCGATGCATATCAATGGTAGTATTTAAAAATCCTGTCAGTAATAAACAAATTAGTTTTGCTTCTTGTTTCTTATTTATCTTATGCAGTTGCTATAACAACAGTTGTAAGGAGATATGTCATTTGGTTTAAAAAGACAGCATAAATTGTTAAATTGCATGATTTCGTGTGAACATTTTCGAAAATAAATAAATAAATTCAGGAATTACAGGTTCGATCAATCAGATTGACAATACAAGTCACATTTTTCCTGTTATACGTTTTTATTGCTAGATCGATTTAAAAAAATAAACTCATAAAAATCAAAATAATCAAACAAATCTAAAATAAATAAACAAGAAATGAGGTGATGTTAATACCTGTGTTATGTCACCCAACAGATTTCTGTTAAAAAAGAACACAATACATTCACGCTATGCATTTTATTAGTAAAACCCTTTTTGTGGGCCTTGAGAAGATTACTTTTCATCTGAATGATGTTACAAAATACACCTGTGTGAAGAGCAAAACCCATTATAATATATTGGTCTTGTTATTATAAAGATGGAAAGACTAATTCCCGCTTCCCGTTTTATACTACTGCACATAATCCAGCGATTATGGCATCTTTAAATCGGACAAAAAATATGGTACAGTCAACCCTCCTTTAACGCGGCGAGTGCGTACCGCGTTATATGGAAACCGCGCTATAAGAAACTCGGATTTAACCGTACAAACAGGCTAATTCGTAGCGCGTTTTATAGAAACCGTCTACCGCGTTGTATGGAAAGCGCGCTATAAGAAACTCAGAATTAATACTAATCACGTCATTCGTACCGCGTTATATGGAGACCAATAAAAACCTTTTCGGCGTGATTCCTTAATCATTTTGTTTTGTCTACGCCATGCATCAGTGCTCCGCTTTTAATTTATTCCTCAATCAGTGTATAATCACTACTTTTTTTATTTCATAATAAAACTATATTTCGAAGGGAGAGGTGGTGGCAAGATTCTAACATAAAATAAATACAACAAAAAGTAAAATTAATGTGTTACACTTCCAGATGTAAATTATTTACATTATTTTAAGCGTTCATTACACAAATTTATAACAATGTGTTACTTTTGGTGAGCATAGATCCCGCGGGAAGAAAAAAAAACTAACAGTAATATACGTTATCCCAATGGCAACCACATTATCGCACGTTAAAAATATCTAAGTAACGTTGTTGAACGGAAACCGCGCTGTAAGAATACCGCGTTATAGGAGGGCTGTCGCAATTTCAGCTCCGCGTTATATAGAATCCACGTTTGAGAGTACCGCGTTATAGGAGGGTTGACTGTGCTAATGAAGTGATGGTACAATTGTTCAAAAGCTGTCGCTGTATATAACAATGTCATGGGAGGTTGATCGTTTCGATCAAAGAAAAGAAATATACGAAATAAGACGATGTGTAAAACGATAGCATTGCATCTTTTATTTTTTTTTTATTAACCCTGTCATAGTAAAAAGTTTCATACTGTGGTAAGTGAAAAAAAAACAGAGGTTTAGACCAGATTAACATGCCATATAGTATTAGCTCGTCAGCTAACAGACCGATATTCATCAAGAAAAAGGAAAGGACGTCTTGCTAGCTTCCGAGCAAAGAAGTGTGTAATTCCGGATGATGTGCGCTTAGCCAGTATGGGAAATTATAAGCGAAAGATGGTTTCCAACTATAGACGATGTAGGAAAGGGACAACAAAACAGGTCCTGCTACATCTGTACAGAATGTGATGTCCCCTTGTGCATTGCAACATGCTTCTCATCTTTTCATGGCAAATAATCACCATTCAATTTAATTTTCTTTTTGACGGTGAATGGTTCATGGGGGGAAGTATTTTTCCACTCCTAAAATTTAAATATAAACATAAAATTCATCAAAATAAAATGTATTTCCGTAAATGCTATTGTTTAATTGTTAATAAAACATAAAAAACTGCGAGAAATTCAAACAAAAAATAAATGGCCAATGAAAGTATTAAAGTACAAAACAATAAGAGGTAATGTAAATGTGGGGCAAGCTTATTACCTAAGTGTGGTCCAAAATTACGAAACGAGTCAGCTATGTTAAATTGAATACTGACTCGGAAAAAAATTGTTACTGCAGAAGTTTTAAACTTCTGAGAAGATATAAGAAACAGAGAGAGACTTTTCTTTTAAAAAGTTTTAATTCTAAAATTTAAATCCACTAGAGATCTAATATTCAAAATAAACAGAGTGTGGAGAAATTAGCAATGAAATTGATAACTATCTAATGGTAGAATAGAATTTATAAACGTGTGATGACATATTAGTAAATAAAAAAAAAATAATATTTGTCTGAAACAAAACTTTTATTTCTAGTGGAATTTTTTGAGTTTCTAGAGTCTGGCTGTTTTTCAGATTATTTTCATAGAATCTATGATTTAAACTCCAACCACGCTATGAGTGACAGACTAAATACTAAATAGTTCTTTTTATGTATAACAATTATGCTACAAACTCTCAATTTCGGAATTATAACAAAAGTAAATCTCTACCTGATTAAACAAGTAATGAATTAGAAAAGGCGGGGAAAATAAGTGCAAGTTGCTCTAAATCATTAACGACTGGTTAAAAACTAACTTAGGCTCTATGAATTTCAAATGAAATCTTCTTAGGCATAAAGCAGCATTCCCATTATTTTGTAACTACGTTGATATAATTTTGTAATTTTTTTTCATTGCTATGGTTTTTATTTTTATTGTTTTAATTACGCTACTTTTTTGTCTTGATTTTGTTGCTCAGTTGTATAATATTGTAATGTACTTGTTTAAATTTGTAACTTAATTGATTGTGATTTTGTTGCTCAATTATTTAATTTCATAATTGTTTCATTTGTTTTTAATTATTTAATTTTTACTTATTTTTGTGTAAGTTCCGTTATGATACTTAGAATTACGGGAAATATTTTATTTGTCTTTAACAAAAAGTCTACGTAGTCTACAATAAGATATAATACAGCGCCATTGAAGTTCCAGGTTCCCTGACATTTTCTTGAGATATGCCCCAAAATGAACATCTCAAGGCCAACAGCTATAAAAAATTCCCCCGATACATCCCTGCTATAATAAGCAGGTCCCACAGTTGGTGCCCTTGACATCAAGGTTTATAGGGTCATCCAATTCCCCATTTCCAGACTTGCAAGTAGAGACATAAAGTGCTTCTCCTTTGTTAAAGGACAAAACAACAACAACAATTCCATGTGTGCCAATTGTAACTCAGTGCTGGCCTCTCCGGAACATCTGTGGAACTGTTCGGGTCTTCACAAGGAAGACATGTACAAGAATTCTCTTGTATATGATTTGTTGCAAGATTCTTGAGTTCATAGACCTAGACTAGACTGCGGCTAGTTAACAACAGCAATAATATTTGATATCGGTATCAACTTAATTTGCTTCTATTATCTTTTCCCTATAAGCTGTTTCTAGAAGAATTTTATACATTAAACTTAAAAAGGAAGATTATTTCACTTTTAATCCAATTAACATAAACCAATTTAAAAAAATAAAGATGGATTCTCTTGCGGAATCAACATACATTTTGGGAGAAAAGTAATCATACTAAATGAAGTAATGAACATGAAATAAAAACCTCACAAAAGTTGAGAAGTTGAGAGTCACCCAGAAAATGAAAAAAAATTGATTAACTTAAGATGCAAGCACACTGCACTGTTATTCATACATCAGAATCCAGTATTCTAAGAAGATTATGTGAAAACGCTCATAATCAAAGTATAGTAAATCTTATAAATTATTTCAATTGGTAGAGAGATAAGAGAAGTAACAAACAAATAAATCTCAGATTATTCTAGAATATATACAGGGTGTCCGGGCTTAAAATATCCAAAAGTAATGGTTTATTATTATTGAACTACCCATCAGAATGTAATCAAATGTTCATCAATGAAATGAAAAACTCTCCGAAATTTTTTGGGTCTAGTCCGATCGGCAACACGAGTGCGCATTATTTGGCAATCGCAGACGATAAACTTGTTACACTGACTACATTCGTAAATATGTGGGCGCAACAGCAAAAGGTGCAGTGCGTAAATTGATTAAAGGAATTTAAATCAGTCAAGCGTGTACAGCGATGTGTTTGAACAGAATGGAATGAATGTTTTTACAGACTTGCCTAATAGATTTATCAGGACTCCTACACAATGAATGAGTGAGTGAGTGAGTGAATATTAACGTCGCACTATTCAGCTACACGAGGGCTTTTGGCGACGGACCACGTAATTTTGAACCATAGTCAAGTGACGTGGACGACACCTGAGCTGGCACCCCTCTCCTAACTACCACACAAAAGGGAGGACGTTTCAACTCTCAATAGATTTAACGTGCATCGCTGCCCTACACGGCGAATCTTTAGTGGTACTGGGTTTGAACTCATGACATGCCTGCCATGATCGGATACCTTGACCACTGGGCTACCGCATGCCCCTACTCAATGAATCAGGCACTCGATCAACAATGTCTTTTATCACGAAAACTTAAGGAAACTTGGCAGTTTTTGAGGTGCCAAAGTTCCCGTCTCCTTTGAAGTTCTTTCCCATTGGTAGATACAGTATCGTAACGTATACCCCCGCATTGCTAAGGGGCAGGAGCTCTAGAGGGCCCAAAGCTTGAATGACGCTAAGAACGTATTAAGACTTTTGTCCCAAAACTTGAGTTTGCAGGGGGCCCTAATAATCTTCGTCACGCCACTGTGTGGATAGATTTTGATGTCGGCGGATCGGCATTGTATTCTGCTCGAACATGTCACTGTGCACGCGTGATTGATTTGAATTCCGTTAAACAAAGTACGCACTGCACTTTTTGCTGTGATGTCCACATCTTTACTAATGAAGTCAGTGTAAAATGTTTATCGTCAGTGATTACCGAATAGTTCCCTCATGTGCGGCCGATCGGACTTGACCCAAAAATTCTCGGAGATTTTTCCAACCCATTGATGAACAATTTTTACATTCTGATGGGTAGTTCCGTAATAATAAGCCATTATTTTTGGATACTTTAATCCCAGACACCCTGTGTTAACCCACAACACTGTTTTTTTACTATATAGTATCAACATATTCCTTGGTTTTATCTAGTTCGAATTGTCTTCTCAAAAATCTTATTTCCCATGATACCTTAGTGAAACTTGAGAAATGGTAGGTAACACAAAGAGAAATTAACTCTTCTGACTTAAAAAATACCTCAACACCAAAAATGATTTTATTTCCCGAACGACATGGAAAGAAACCTTGGATGGAATTTCTATCAGACCTTTCTAGAGAGAGAAATGTAATAGTCCGTAGATGCGTCTTGCGTAAATAAAACATTTGGGAAAGGATTGAATAAATAGTAAAGGCATTTCCTTTTCTGTGGAACATTATGAAGGTTCTGACTCCAGAGACTTTTTCTGCCATCGTATTTCGTATTTGTCAAAAGACGATTCGTTTCATATACTGTGTTTTCTGAGGATTTGATGTAGGAAGTATAGGATAAAATATAAAGGTAAGGGCTTAGCTCGAGAGAGACTGTGAAGTAAAAGAAAAAATTCGCTTAAGAATCATGTCTAGTGATATGGAAGTGTGTTCATTTTTTTTTTTTTCTAGAAAATATTTACAAAGGTTATTTTAAATTTTTGAACTATACTGCTGAAAGTCAAAAGTTAAACCTATCGAGTTTTAGGAGCTTTCAAAGTGCTTCCCTTCCGCATCAGTATATTTCTGTACAAGAGTTTTGTATACAATAAATACTTCAAGCTACATTCCTTAGAATAGACGCAATATATGATTTATAGACTCATCAATCTGATCTTCGGATTAAAAAAGTCCATCTAAGTATTTTGGGGTTGAAAAAACTGAAAAAGTTCAAGAGAATATGAGTGAGTATTTACTAACGTTGCATTTTAAAGTAGCAAGAAATCTATATGTGAGGGAAACCGCAATTTTTAATCACTAAAGAATAACTTGGGAGAATGGGGTGATGTTTTATCACATTTTGACATGCTTACGAAATTTAACTGTTAATCTTGCTGAGTAAGAAAATGAAAGATTTTACTAAGTCTGAGTTCACTTGTATTTATTAACTTATTGAAGAATTAGTGAAAAACAGTTAATAGTATCCCATTTCTAGTAACTGTTTTCTATCTCTATAGCTTATTGATTTTGTCATGTTCCGCACTTCAGAAGGAAAGGTTTACATTAGTTTACCATTGTTAGTTGTCTTTTTCATCATTGCTGATTGGGGAGTTATCCTCATAGACCAAAGTTTTAATTTCTTGATGAACTAGAATGTCAAAAGCTGCATGTACGTTGCATCACAAATTATTATCTTCGAAATAAAGATGAAACTTTCATTATTTACGTAATATCGATTAGTTTTTTTTATGACACGCTTCTCCTTTGAGTATTCTGTTGAATAATAAGGATTTGAACTTCAGACTAATCCTTTTCATATAAAGTTCTTCACATTTAGTTTTTCAATTCCTGCTATTAACTCAATCTCTCTATATTTATTTATTTATTTATCTTCGCGGAATTTTCAATCGTTAATAAAATACATTTTAAAGCGCTCCATTGAGATGAAATTTTATATACAGGATTATTTTGGATGACAATACAATGATATAATAAAAATTAATAAAAATTAATTGATCAAAACTAATTATTTAAAGTGAATATGAAATACAATACACGTTGGCATCATTTTGGCGACTTGAGTCAAAACTTGAAAAGGTTTTATTCTCACGGGTTAAAGTATTCAGTTAAATTGATGGTAATTGGATGATAATACAATACTTTAATGATAATGAATAAAAAATAATTACTACTTAATGTTGTGATTCTGTCCTATGTATATACATATTTATATTAATTGTAACTATTCAATAAAAAGTCGCTAAAACAAAATTTTTCTTTGTTGATCTAAGTGGGAATTGACTTAAATTTTTTTTTTATATTACTTGTATTTATAGCAGCTTATCTAATGTTAGGTTCCTTCTGTATTGTTTGGTAACGATTATATCGTCGTTGAGTTTCTCACGGCCATCGGTTTCGGGGTGGTGTCAGATCAAAGGTCACCGCAATATTTAGAGGTTAACGTGTGCATTGGAACACTTTTCAAAAAGAATCCGATTTTTCAGTAGTGTGACGCAAAAACATCACACATTTCACTTATTAAAAAAAATCATATATATGTCTGTTACACTTGCAGAGAATATGATAAATTTTTAAAACATATTTCGCTGCTTCAACAAATATCTATAGAAAAAATATATTGAATCAATTTTTATGCACATTGCTGCTTTACAATTTTCAAGTAGACTACAATGATGAACTCTCATCCAGCAAGTGAAGCAGAAATCTGGGGAGATGTGACGGTTCCATCCCCGTCCTTCCATTAACAAAGTCCTCTTGGGAAATATTTGGTATTTCAAATCTATTTTATTCACAATTAACCCTCTGAAGAAGAAACCATGATTATTTAAATCAGGTCTGCGATATATAGTCTAGGCTTTTTCAAGCTAGAAGGAGAGAAAGAGAGGAGATAGGAGAAATTGCTACTGATCAGGTATTATTCAAATTTATAGTGTAATTCAGATATTTGATAATTGAAAGAACTAAGGTATCCGACTACGTTCAGAACCGTGATTTTGCAAAAGCGCATAAATGGATAATTTTCATGATATTTAGTGTCACTTAGATTAGAATACATGCATAAAATTGTTTTAACAATTATTTAAATACAATATTTCGGCAAAAAATTAACTTAGAATAACCTTTTTTTTTTTCAAAATGTTCCTTTTTGAAAAAGGCTTCTATTATAATAATATTTTGCCTGTATATAGCTCAGACCTCTGTACAGAGGCTGAACTAGGAGTATTGAAAAATTCACATTATTTTCAGAGTTACCACCCATTGAAATAATTATCGGCGTTTTTTTCTTAAAATTTCTTGCCACTGTTGTCGTAAGACATGGATAAACCCACTTCTAAGTTATATATTTCAAAATTTCTAGTTGAGCCTCTGTACAGAGGTCTGTGAACCATATACAGACAAAATATTATTATAATAGAAGCATTTCTTGGAATAGAGAATATTTTGAAAATGGGTCATTGTATGTTAATTTTTTGTCAAAATATTGTACTTAAATCATTTTTTTTTTGTAATACTACTTTTAAAACAATTTTATACACATTTTCTAATCTAACTGACACAAAATATCATAAATATTATCCATTTATACGCTTTTGCAAAATCACGGTTCCGAACGTAGTCGGATACCTTAAAGGGAGAGTGACTAGTAAAATAGATTCGACCTTGAAATGTGGCGATATTTAAAGTCTTCTCATACGTGGATTACCTCGTTATTTATCTTCATATTTCTTAGATTAAGCGCATCTCTTATCTAAGATTACTTGAATCTGTGTTGTAAATTGTGTTATCAATAAATAGATTGTTTTCTGATATGGCTAGTCTCCCTTTTTTTGCTTTCACATCCCTAGGCTTGGACCAAAGGTCCTCACAGAGAGGGATGTCAATGCTGCGAGAGTTCGATTCTCATCATTTGATCATAGTTCAATAGTAAAATTACTAGGACCGTTTCCAACAGCTCTAGTGTTGCTTCGAAGTGGGGTGTTAGTAAGTATCGACTTATGTAAAAGGTAATGTGTGACGCGAAGTTTTTAAAACCCATTGCAAAATATAGTACAAAAATTGGCTAGTTTACTCGCTTTCTTCTCATTGTATATAAAAATGGATCTAAGTTAAACGAAAATGTTAAGAATATTTTAGTAATAAATGAACACCTCAAATTTACTTAAAATATATATTACTTGCTGGTATACCCGTTCTTCGCACGGGTGAATTTAAAAATTAAACAATACCGACTGAAGGATAAAAAAGTTTTTAATGCGTTAATATTACGTGAATTGCATATTATACAACAAAAAAAAAGCTTTTTGCTTATCTCAGTTGAACAATAAAACTATATTTGTTAAACTTTAAGTCTGGAGGGTCGACTTTTGAAAACACCTTTCTAAGCTGATCTCTGCTCAACAAAAGTAACACATTGTTACACATTTTGTAAGAACCTTAAAATAGGTAAATAATTATATCTGATGTGAATACCCAATATTATTTTTGTTGTATTTTTTTATGTTCAATTTGTAATTTTCTCAAAAAAACCTTTCCCTTTACATTATAATACGATTCAATAGAAACATAGCGAAATGTTGGCGATCGAGCCCTTTGGATCATTTTTTTGGGGACCCTATTGGGAACTTGGGGTTGATTAAAAAGTGCGAAGTTTATGTGTAGCGTCACAGGGGGGGAGCTGCAACAAAGAGGATAGCCAAAAAACCTTTCCCCCAAAAAAAACATTTTCATGCCAATGTTCATAGTAAAGGTTAACGTGTTGGGGGAAGGAGGTCATATATACAAAAATCCAAAAAATTATATATATATAGATTAAATTAAAGAGAAGAACTAGCCTCAAATTTTTCGCAACTATGTTGGCAACTTGGCGATTGACTGAACGGCGCTGAAGTTGATAGGCTGTCCCCACTGGTAGGGATCCCAAAAAAGGATAGCACAAAAAACTTCTCCACAAAATTATACATTTACACGCTAATTTTCATAGAGATCGGTTGGACGGTGTTGGAGTGATGTGATTTCATTTTTACAAACATCCATTTATATGTAATATATATAGATTTGGTTATAGTTTCAGTTTCGCACCAGATTCATCACTGTATAAAATTTTAATTTAAAAACAAACAATTATAAGGAAAAGAATCATTGGAACGCATTCTATGGGGTTCCTTAAAGTCTTCCCCATTAAAAAAAAAAAGGGAAGAACAAACTTTCATATACGAGATTTTTGTTCTTATTTTTATTGCTTCATTAATGAGATTTTATTCCATTCTTCCAGTTTCACTGTTATCAGTTAGCCCACAATCATATGCTGATACCTGTTAAAAACCCACTCTTTTTTTTTATCTATCTATTTATTTCTCTATATATTTATATATAATGCTATCTTTAGATGTATTAGAGAAAGAGGTTTAATGTTCAGAAAGGGAGATATTTTTGTCGAGAGAATAGAAAATAAATATGCGTTATTCTGATAAAAGCTAGTACGATTTTTTATTTTGGAATGAGTATCGAAATTAGAATTTACAGCTATAAAACTAGAAATTATTTCCTATTTCTCTCTGTTAATTATCCAGTCTGTTTATCTCAAATAAAGGTTTTCACTTTTGTTATTTCTCTTATACTGAATGTTGGTAAATTAATTATGTAATAAAGAAAGAACTATATTTAGGTATTCGTCCATTTGTGTAACTTTCAGATTCGCTTCTATCCCTAAAATTGTTTTAATTAGTAAATAGAGTAAAGCACTAGAGACTTCATAAAGAAAAAGAAGTAACAATTTATCCGTGTTGTTTTAATACAGAAGAGTTTCGAAAATTCTAATGGGGAATTTGTGAAAATGCAGGGCTATCAAGAATAGGATTAAAAAATAAGTACGTTTGCTTTTAGAAAATATTGCATTGCACTTGTATGTATTGTTTGCTTGGAAATACAACAGAAAGTAAGCTGTCCAAATACCCTTAAACAAAAAAAGTACCTACTTTATGAAAACATAGAGCATTTCCTACATGAAAATGAAACTTAATGAATCCATAGTATATAATAAATTACTTTATCCAACGCGCACCTCAGAAAAATGCTTTATGAAGGCATACAGCTGTATATAATGAAAAAAGGTTTTTTTAAAAAATTTGGGCACCCTTTTTACTATTGATTACACTATTCTTATATATTTATATATATATATCTTTTAAATTTTCAATCGTTAATAAAATTTTTTTTATTCATCCCCAAGTTCAAATACTTTTTTTAAACTTGTAGTGGATGGCTTTTTTAAAAAATTTTTTTTAAAATATTAATTCATTAATTAAGTTTAATTAATGAATAAAAAGAAACAAACACAAAAATAATAGTCCACCACCATAGATAACAATAAAATCGCTCGCTGTGTCCTTGTAGCGCAATGGATAGCGCGTTTACTTCTAATCCATACTTCGCGGGTTCAAATTCCACCCGAATGATCTAATTTTTGAGAATGTGATTTCTTTTTTACTATACTATTTTATTAGAATAATTAAATTTAATTAATGAATAAAGGTAACACACAAACAAAAAAAAATATAGTCCAAAACCATATATAGAAAGAAAAATGGAAAATTTCTATGAAAATCCTTTTCTATTTTGCCACGTAATATTGTGATTACGTCATATTTTTCATACATATTTATATTAATTTAATCATTTAATAAAAAGTAACTAAAATAAAATTTTTCTTTGTGTTGACCAAAGTAGGAATGAACTTAAATTCTTTTGGTTATATTACTTGTTTTTTATATGTGCTCAAAAGAGAAAAACACGTTTACAATCATTAGAAAACATAAATTAAGATGAGTCATATGTTCAAGGCTACATACTAAAATATATATGTTTACTTCTTTTATATATCCTGTAAGAAATCTAAAATACCAGTTAACAAAGGTGCAGCTTAAAAGTATTTTATTTCAATTTTAATAAAACATTTAATTATAATTAAAACAGAGTAGAATGATGTGCCTTGGAACATAAGAGCCAATTAATTACAAAAACAATCTCAAAGTTGTCTTTTTTTTCTTAGAGGAAAGATATGAAACTGAAAAACTACATTCAAATTTTTGATCTGATGCAGAAAAGTCCAACTCTATAATTGATTTCTTTGGTAAGCTTTTAATGCTTGTTTTTCTTGTTAGAAAGCAATATTAAAGGGGGAAAACGTAAACAACTCGCGGAATTGATTTATTAGTTTATTTTCACTTGCACAGGTAATATTTCACTGACGTCTCGAGCACACATTTATCGATGGAAAAAAACTTAGGTTTCATTTTAGTTTCCGATTGCATGACTGTGTGACACACATAACAAATGAATTCTGAACACTTCAGATAAACTATATTTCTGTTAAACAGATTCAGAACCACAAACTTTGATTCGTTTGGTATAATTAATGTCACACTAGTGCTACCGGGGAGCTTTTGGTTACTAATCTCATAATTCCTAGCAATGAATAAATGAAATTTTGGGAGATTGCATTTCTTTTTCCTAATTTTCATATAATTCTACATTAGGAAATTTTACTTTTTCAATTCACACACATACTATTAGTTTTCCTTCCCTATATATATATTTATATTTAAAAAAAAAAATGGGAATTTTTTTTCTTTTTGTGAAAAAGAAGAAATTAATATTTGAAAATTTAAAGGACTTGATCAAAAAAAACTTTGTTAGGTTTTAATTTTAAAAAGCAATTAAAAATTTGAATAAAGGTACGGGTTTTTAGATTAATGATTTCGAATAATAATAAAATTATCAAAATCATTTTTAAAAGATTTGGATTTTATAAAAAGTTTTAAATATATATTCCCTATGAGGCATTCACAAATTCAAAGATAAAATTACAAAGCAGCAATAAATATAACTATGGTATAGATAATAAAATTTTTTTTAATAATATTAAAGTCGATTAAAAAATTTAAAAAAATAAATTTTTATAGTTTATGTTGATAAAGTCCCAGGAAATTTTGCATTCTTTGTAAATACTATTATAATTTATTGATCAACAATTATTTCGATAAAAAACGCTTTTATTAAGTCTTCTGTTTCTGATAGAAAATAAATAAACGTATCTTGGTTTTCATAAAAGTTAAAAAAATTTAAATTAATAATAATTTTAAATTTCCACATATATTTCTAACTCCCAAATTTCATAAAAACCCAGTTAAATTTAGGGCGTTACAAATGGTTTTTAAAACATATATCACAAAACAGGCAAAATTCTCCATGAAATATTGCTGAAAAATAAATAACCTTTTATCCTCAGCCATTCTTAAAAAAAGCAAATCACTTGTTGAGAAAATGAAAAAATAAAAAAAATTTTTTCGTCTATAGTTTAGATTTTGAAGATCTTTTTAACTCTATTAATATTGATGTTTGTTAATATTCTTGTAAATTTACATAAAAAACAATTTATTTAATAATTTAATTGATAATTTGGTTCCTAAGGTTTGTACTTAAAGGAATTATATATATCATAAAGGTAACTATTATCACAGATTAAAATTGCCAAAGGTGGCCCCGACCTTCCCAATTTATACCATTATTTTGAAAATAGTTACATTAATAATTTTAAATTTTATATTTATCGTTATATAGATGATATAATCATCTTTGGCAAACAACCCAAATTTTTTTTCCTAACATTACATCCAAATATCTTAATTTAAACAGCAAATAATAACAAAAGAAGCAAATTTTCTTGACATACATGTCAAATTATATAAAAAAAGTAAAAGTTTTAATATTTATGATAAAAAAAAAATTTAATTTCAATATTTAAAAGTTCCTCATTGGGGGAGTAATGTACAGCTTATTCAAAAAATTTTATTAATTATATACAACGTAATAAATTTTTTGTGTCAAAAAAAACAGACTTTTAATAACTTACACATTTTACTAAAATTGCAAATCAAAAAACCCAATTTTTTTTATTAATAGTTTTATATAAATAAAGCTATTCAAAATAGTTTGAATTAAATTAGAGATTGATAATGCTTTTTCTATAAACAAATATTTTGATATAGTTATTCCATAGTCTAATATTTGTTTAAAAAATTTCTTATATTATTTTATTCTATTTCTCTGGTGTTATTATGGGTTATCATAATATGCCTAATTTTTAAATTTTTTTTTCCATTTGTAATCTTTTTTTTGCTACATTTCTCATTTTAGATTTAAATTGTATTAGGGTATAGAATCTGGAACAAAAATTTAATTTTCCCCCAGATTTGGCGGGCTTTGCATTTGTAAGTAATTTTAGGGGTTACCTCTTTTGTAATGGATTTAGATATTTCTATCCATTATTTCCTTTTGGTTTTTTCTCCTTTTACAAATAAAAGGGGGAAAGGGTTCTGGCCAAAAACATGTTCAACCCCACTTTTATATAAATTAATTTTTTTATACAAAAATTCCAAGTCAGTATTTTCATGGCACCAGCATCCATTTTATATTTTTATCTCGATTTCTTTTGTCCCTTTTGTGTGATTTTCCGCGTCTATGTTTTTGTCGAGTTTATTGTTTGGGGTTTATCTCTTTTTATAAAATTTACCTATATATATATAAATATATATATAATATATATATATATATATATATATATATATAACCATAAATATATTCAAATAGCTATAAAAAACCAATATAATAGTCAAGATAAAATATTGCCTAGTAGTACAAAAAAAACTCCTGGCCTTAGTAACCAAGATTGCAGGTTTTAAAAAAGTTTTGGAGCCAATCTTTAATTTTAAATTTTCCCATATTTTTGAGCTAAAAAGGGAAAAGAAAAAAATAATATTAGGAAGTTTAAATATTTCAAATAAAAAAAACCTTACCATCAAAATATAACGATAAAAATTTTAGCCTGCTTATATGTACTGTATATATTTAAAGTCGATGCAATAAAGTAGATAGTTGGATTATTCATATAACAACATGTTTTTTTTTCCCCCCAAATACAAAAGAGTAAAAAGAAATAAAAGAAAAAGAAATTTATGATAGAGTAATACAAAATATATATATATATCTTGTTCAAATTTTCAACCGTTAATAAAATACTTTCTATTCATCCATTCAAGATCAAATACATTTTATTAAACTTGCAGTGGATGACACTTGATGTTACTACAGTTTTGTTTCAAAAATTAATTCATTAGTTAAATTGAAAAATAAATAAATAGTAACAAACAAAAATAATAGTCCAACAGCATATATAGAAAGGAAAACGCTTGTTGTGTCCCTGTAGTGCAATGAACTTCTAATCCAAAAGTCGTGGGTTCGATACCCACCTGGGATCGCCTTATTTCTGACAATGTGATTTCTTTTTTATTAGAACAATTAAATTTAATAATTTAATAAATGCTAACACAAACGAAAGTGTAATAGTCCAAAACTATATATAGAACGGGAAATGGAAAATTGCAAGGAAATTTACTTTCTATTTTGTCACTTAATAGTGTGATTCTGTCATATGTATATGCAAATTTATATTAATTGTAACTATTTAATAAAAGGTAACTAAAATGATAATTTTCTTTGTTTACTTAAGTAGTAATTGACTTTAAACTTTTTTTTTATAATTTTGCATTTAGCGAAGTAATACAGAATACACTCTACTCAAACCAGTTTTTTGCGTTTTAGGGAGATATTTTATGCAGCATATAAAAGAGTCAAAAAAATATATATATTATGATTAAAAACTAATACAAAAGTAATTTAAAAAGGAGGAAACAAATAAATTTTAAAATAATGTGCCAAATAAAAGGAATCCAAAAAATAGTCCAACCGATATTGTATATGTTTGGCACTATGTGTTCCCAAGAATGCCATAAATTTAATTCAACCAACACCAGATATTATATCATCACATTATCAAAAATATGCTAATATTGAATCATTAGTTTCATTGCATATGTACATATTGCATCATCTTATCAAGTTAGTTAATAATCGTCACGTGATTAATTTACATACTTCTTGACCATTAAGAGAAAATAAGGGGTCTCAGGGGTGTTAAATTTCTCTAGAGGACTGAAAATATAAACAATTTTCAAACAGGCATAATTCTTTAAAATTTAAATTAAATTATTCGAATCTTTTACACATTATTTATAAAAGAATGGAGCTTCAGAAAAGTATAAAATGTTTAAAATATAATAATAATTTTAAAAATCATAAGCATATGAAGATTCTATAATAAATAATAAGTATTTTTTGCGTTGCGCATGCAATTTTCTAAAATAGTAGCCTCTGATGTATAAAACTTTGTAGAATTATAAAATACACCATACTCTTTAGACTCTACATTATATACATTTTGTATTTCAAAATATTTGTAAAATATTGCAACTTTTTTAATATTTTTTAAAAATGTACTTTCTTTATATATTAAAATATGTAAGTTATTATTATATTTATATAAAAATAGCTACAGTGTAATAAGAATACATTTAACTTTGTAAATCAACTGATAGCTAGTAATTAAAGCTACTATTTTAGAAAATAGCATGCGCGACGTAAAAACTTAATAAATATTTTTTTTAAAAAATTTTCTTATTTTCATATGCTTATAATTTTTAAAATTATGATTATATTTTAAATATTTTATACTTTTCTGAAGCCCCATTCCTTTATAAATAATGTGTAAAAGGTTTGAATTATTTAATTTAAATTTAGAAGATTTATACCTGTTTGAAAATTGTTTATATTTTCAGACCTCTAGAGAAATTCAACACCCCTGAGACCCCTTTCTATTGTGAATTAATGGTAAATTTAATGGCTTTACTATTTGGACATAATTTTTATACTATTTGTAGATCTTATTCCTGAAATTGAATAATCAGAAAAGATATGATTATAGAGAAACAATTCCCCTTGAAACTACAGTTGTCAAAAAGAATAGCAGAAGGTGAAATATGCACAGACCTCAGTACAGCATGAGCTCAATTTATGGCGGTCATATGAAAAAGACAAACGCGTGTTCGCCATTGAACTTAAAACAGACATTAAACTAATTGTACTTATTGTTTTATTTGCAAATCTTAGATAAAATTTCAAATTTCATAATTGGACAAAAATGTTCAAAATGTTATAAAAAAAACTTCAAAAAGATTTTAAAACTTTAAAAAAATTATTCTTGTATTATATGTGTATTTTAACTCAAATGCGTCGTTTTTAACCTTTGTGCATTGTTATTGTTGACAAATATGTACTTTTTAGAAGAAAGTTTCCTCACAGAACAAAAGTTGGCAACAACGAGGTGCATGAACTGATTTGCTGCAAATTCATGGCTGCTTTTATCGTGTAACTATGACATCACATGAGGTTTTGAATTGATTGGTTGGAAATTAGTGGTTGTTCTTATCATGTGACTATAATGTCACATGAATTTATCCCATTAGATTAGTGAATCCAATATTAAAAAATACAAAAAGTACAAACGAAATATATAAATCTAGTAATGATGCCCCAAATAGAAGTGTTACAAGGGCATCTTATCCAGTGGCGTAACGTAAGCCCACACATTGCGCGGGGGGCAGGAGTTTGGCTATATGGTTTTGCTTCCCGTTATAAGATCCTTGGGGCCCAACATTTGACTTTGCAGGGGCCTAATATTCTCCGTTACGCCACTGATCTTATACAAGAAATGCTTAATAGAGGAAACGGAAAAGGCGTTCATATTTTATAATCAAGAATTAACTCAACAACTAATTTTTATTGATGGATAATTGATTGAATTGAAAATGTTTGCGTATAAAAACCAATTTCTCGATACAATATTAAGTTTTAACTTACATATATTCTATGTGGGACCATTTTTATGCATTCCCTACCAGAAATTGATGGTATAAAATCAGTACTTTTATAACAAATAACTGTTCTTAAATGGTGCTTATACGATCAGTTAATAAAACTATATTCATTAACTTTAACAATTAAAAGAAGCAAACATTATTTATTATAATATCTAAATCTTACCAGTGCATTGAAATTTCAGTAATTCAAAGAAAAAACAGTTATTACAACTTTGGTTAAAATTATGATAGCCTTTAGAATAAAATCTAAAGGTATTATGCAGGAAAATAAAAAACAGTTAGAACTAGCTAAAAATTCCAAGACATTCTAAGCAAAATACGCATGAGGGGGGAAAACAATGATATAAATCATTAAACTCGGATCTTAGATAACAAATAAAAAGAAAAAAAGAAAGACTTAGATTTTTGTTATTAAGAATTCAATTTTGTGTGCCCAACCAATAATTCAGAAGACAACGTTTTACCGGGAGATTGAAAGTAAAAAAAAAATGAAATTGTGCTTATAGATATATCATAGGAGCGAAAAGATTCATTAAGAATGCAGAGGATTAGGAGCAATAAAAAATTATGAGTGCAACCTAAATTTTGTACGTAACATATGAAAGGATATATTATAGCTCGCATATATTATTGAATAATCAATAAAATGCAAAGTTAAAAAATAATAAGCGTAGTGCTCGATATTTTATGTCCGAATTTCCTGCATTTGTATTCTTATTGAAAAATATGTTGCGCTTTTTCACTCGTTATTATATCATATTTTTGTTACATTTTTATGCAATTGTTTCTTTCTTCACAAGAATGTTGTTTCCGTTATTTCTTATACGATTTTGTAGTAGTTTCGAATCTATAAATACATTTCAGGCTCTAAAAATCTCAGTGTTTATTTTTTTTTTGTTTGGTACAAATAAAATTATTTTCAGACACATAGTTTCTTTCATGAGTTTCATTTAATTTTTCTTCCACAGGAGGGATTTTTTTTCTTGTTTTTTACTGTTTAAAATAAGACATGGAATTTTATAACATCGATAAAATACAGCCGGACCTCTATATAACAAAGTCGCTAAATCCCAGAAAAAAGTTCGTTATATGGAAAATTCGTTACATAGATGTTCATCTTTTAATATACTTTATATATCCCACATAAAACAAATTTTTAATTCATAAACATTATATATTAAAAAAAGTAATTATTCGCACCTTTTTTTAAAATTAATATATGCTTATTTTATATACCATACCCATTAAAAAAGAAGTAAAATAGAAAAGAATGTCGAAGAATTCTTATTCTTGTTTTCACTGTATTCACTGTGACTTTTCACTGTATATTTCACTGAATCTTCAATATTAAGAAAATAATTTTAAACTAAAATTAATGAATTTTAAGGACATTTTTATCATTTAAAGCATACAAGTAATATTAAACATGCATTATTTTATAATTAGAACACGGGGACACGGGACAACTCCACTGAGGGTGAAAGAGGATATCGAAGATGTTTCTAGCAAACTGGGCAATGGGGTTAAAAGTTGCACTTCTTGGATAAAACGTAAAGAACTCTATTGCTCTCGGCGAGTTAGAATATAATAAAACCAGTTCAATATTTATGATCACCATAAAATGTGTTAAAGAGAGAATAACTTGAATTTTTTTTCAGAAATACTTTAAAAAAAGGAATACAAAAATTGAATCTCAAGAGAAAAATTTCGTTATATAAAAATACACTTCGCTATAGAGAGGTTATTTTACGAAGAAAATCGTGAAAAGTTCAAGGTTCCAGGAAAAAGTTCGCTATATAGAGAAATTCGCAATTTAGAGGTTCCTATGTAGAGGTTCGGCTGTACTTTGTTTATTATGCCACCTTAATTGTCTCAAATTACCACAGGAAATCAAAACAAAAAAAAAGGGTGAAGAGAATTTTGAAATTCCTAAAAATCTTGAATCAGTTTATTAGTATTTTGTAAATTATCGCTATGTCAATTATTGAAAGTTAGAGTTTCTGAATTTGTACACTTTTTTTAATGATTTTTCTCTGTAACAAGTAATATATATCTTTTTATAAATATTGGATTTCTGATAAATATGGGAGAATAAAGTTATTTTTGAATTTTCCTCAAAAGACTATATTTTATACCTTGGCTACAGAAGAGATACCTAGATAAAACAGACTTTTTCATTGTTTACCTAATATGATACTATATATAGGCCTACCATGGGAGTTGCCCTGACAGTCCTAACTTTTAGTACTCTCACGGTAATGTACCGGATTACAAAAGTATCGAAGAATTTGAGAATTGTATGACTGGCAAGGATCTTTTTTTATCTTTAGACATGTATGTTTGGGATATATATATATATATATATATATATATATATTACATACAACGCACTAAATTTCTTGTTTCAAAAAAATCAGAACAAATAAAAAAAAAATAAACATTTTACTAAATATTGCTTAATTCATAAGAACTCAATCAATTTTATTAATAGTTATTTGAATAAAGAAATTCTAAATAGTAAGGATTAATATTCCTTAGAAATTAATAGTTTATTACTAAAAAGTTTATCATTTTTCCTAGATAGATATAGTTACCTCCATTTTCTAATATTAGATAAAATTAATTATTCTCTTATTTTATTTTAACCGTTGTAATTTTTTTTTTTTAAACCCCCTTAATAATTTTTTAAATTTTTTAAATTTTTTTCCCTTTTTTTTTGAAATTTTAATTAGTATTAAAAACTTTAATTTTTTATTTTAAATTTTTGGGCCCTTTTGTTAAATTTTTCTCTTTTTACCCCCAAACTTTAAATTTTGAAATTTTGGGTTTTCCTTTTTTTTGGAAAAAACTTCCTTTTTTTGGTTTCCCTCAGATTTTAAAAAAGGGGGTTCTAAAAAAACTTAAAACCCAATTTTTTAAATAAATTTTTTTCTTTTTTAATTGAATTTTAAAAATTCGGCTTTCCATTTTTTTTAAAAATTTTTCCATTTTTTTAACAAAAAATTTTTAAAATTTTTTTGCGGGCCCCCAAATTTCTTTTAAAAATTTTTTTATTATTTTACTTTTTTTAAGGGGTTTAGAAATAAAAATTTCCTTTCCCTTCCATATTTTTATACATTAAATTTTATTATTTTAATTTAATATATTTTTTAAAACTTTTTTTTATTTATTAATTTTTTTTTAATTTTATTATTATTATTATCTTTTTATAAAATTTAAATATATAATTTTTATATATATATTAAGGAAAATTTAAAATTTAAAATTTTAAAAAATAAAATCCCTATATAGAAATTAACTTTTTTTTTTCATTTTAACTTCGGTTTTAAATTAATCAAAAATTTTTCCCCGAAACAGATGGTTTAACCACTAAACTTTTTTAGACCCCAAAACATTTTTTTCCCTATATGTTGGATTAATTTTTAAAATTACCCCTCATAAAAACAAAGGGTATTTTTTCACACCGGGCTTAAGTGGTAACAACATTTAAAATTTTCCCCTTTGGGCCCCCTTTTTTGGGTAAAAGGAAATTTTTTAAAAATTCCCATTGAATAAAATTTTTTTTAAAATTTAAAAGACTGATTTTGACCCCGAAACATGTCATATAAAATTTGAAAAATTTTTAAAAAAATTTCCCCTTTAATTTTCAAAATTTTTTTTTTGAATTTGTAATGGTCCTGGCCCTTAAGCTCATGCGTAAATAATTATTGCTTGCCCACCTGACGGGATTTACTCGCAATCATGTTTCTTGGAAAATTAACAGCTTGCATTTTTTAAAGTAAGATTACATCAGAATCTATCGAACGATATCTTTCCACCAATCACAGCCTCAGTCCACTGAAGTCACGAGAATCCAAGATTTCTTGTTGCCGCTTTATATAAATATACAGGACTCTGCAAACTATCTCCCCTGTGTCTTAAATATGTGAACGTCACTGCTGCTTTTTGTAAGTACTATGTGATTGTGTTAATCGCCGTTAGTTTTGTGTTTGTTGTTAATCGTATAAAGATGGCTTAAAGAAGAATAAAAAGGTCTTACAACCAATGATACCTCATCCAATCAACAACTTGAAATATATCGCCTCAATATAGAATAAATAATTAAGTAAAATCGCTTCTACTCGACCATGTTTCTACATATATATATATATATAAATTGAATATATAGTATATATAATATATATATATATATATATATATATATATATATATACTACATTATATATATATATATATATATACAGTCGAACCTCTATAATACGAACCTCTATACTGCGATTTTTCATATAGCGAACTTTTTCCTGGAACCTTGTACATTTCACGATTTTCTTCGTAAAATAACCTCTCTATAGCGTGCGACATAGCCATCGTTCGATAGCTATGTCGGGGTTTCCGCTTAAGTTAGAGGTGTGGGATTCTCTCTCGGAATGATGAGACATTCTATAATTCTTAATATGACTTTTATTAAGAAATTACTTAGATATTGAACAAACTTATATTAAGTGAGAATAAACCAAAGTACGCAGTTTTAACTAACTCAGATCGCGCAATTAGATCACTTATCAATATAAATATATTATATCTGCCTAATCACAATCTCAATAATATACTAGCGTTCAGAATATAATCTTCCTACCTTGGTGGAATACTCAACAGTTCAATTACTTTCAGGTAGACTGATGGGCTCGCGTGCAATAGTATGCACCTTGTAGTTATGGCTGGATATCCGTGGTGCTTTGGTAGGCCGTCGAATTACACTTTCACCTTTTCCGAACTAGCTTCCTCTAAATTGCCATCTTTGCTCACTAAACTTTATATCCTTTTAAAGGTTATCTTATTTGCATCTATGCTTCGTTTCACTTCTTGGATTTGGGTTGGAAAAGTTTTGCCATTGATCGTGGCTGTCAAAGAACGTAGAGGTTATGTTAGAAGAAGAACGCGAGAGATGTCACAAGCGAAGTGCATTTTCTATATAACGAACTTTTTCTTTTGTGATTAAATTTTTGTTCTCCCTTTTTTATAAAGTATTCTTGAAAAATTGTGTTATTCTCGCTTTAATACATTTTATGGTGGTCATAAATATTGAATTGGTTTTATTAGATCCTAGTTCGCCGAGAGCAATAGAGTTCTGGACGTTTATCTAAGAAGTGCAGCCTTTAACCAGCATTACCTAGTTCACTAGAAACATCTTCGATATCCTCTTTCACTCTCATTGGAGTTGTCCCGTGATCTAATTTTAAAATAATGTTTGTTTAATATTTTTTTTTACTTGCATCGTTTTAAATTATAAAATTCCTAAAAATTCATTAATTTTAGTATAAAATTATTTTCTTAATATTGGAAATACAGTGAATTAATTCTTCGACATTCTTTTTTTTTTTTTTTTCTTGCACTTTTTCTTCTTTTTTGATGGGTAAGGAATATAAAATAAACATATATTAATTTTAAAAAAAGGTGTGAATAATTACTTTTTTAATATATAGTGTTTATGAATTTAAAATTTGTTTTACGTGGTTTATATATATATATATAAAGTATATTAAAAGATAAACCTCTATATAACGAATTTTCCATATAACGAACTATTTTTCAGGATTTAGCGACTTCGTTATATAGAGGTCCGACTGTATATATATTAGCTGCAGTTATTTATTTTATTCTGGTTTCAGTTATTTTATCTCTAGAAAACGTAAGCCTTTTCTGTAAATACTTTGCGAGTTGAACTTTATATTATAATGTATTGGATCGTTGGAAACGTAATTCTTGTACGTTGTATGATGAAAGGAAGGAATGATAGAAGCAAGGGGTTTAAGTGAGCTTTTCAAAGATACAAGAGGCTCTTCCAATCTCCTTAAACTGTACAAACTGCACCTATTTCCTCTTTTCAAATGAAAATATATCACTGTCGCATTGAAATGCTTATCTACGCCAAATGTTCGCCAAGAAAATTTATTATTCTTTTCAAGTTATTCGGATAATAGTGGCATCCTCAATTTATCGGGTTTTCTTTGAATTCTGCGCCAGTATTGGCCGCATTCCAGCAACACCTTCCAAGTGCCGAAATATCGATCTCAATTAAAGAGAACTGTCTGTTCAAGAAACTTTCGTGCTCCATGATTTCCGATATGGATTTTCATACAAATACAACAAAGAAAGCTCGAGTTGCTAACATCAATTAAATCATGTAATAAGTGGCTGATAAAAAGGAAGTACAATTGAGTCATGGGTTTCAATGGATGTATATGAAATTGTAATCAGCATTTTTTTACTTATATTTTAATACATATACAACTTTTTTTAAAACTTTTCAGCAATACATTCAAGATCATTCCATTTTATGATTTTTAGTTGAAATTAGTGTTTTTTTTATGCAGTGAGAACCTCACAAAGACTTAGCATCTATGGCCAAATAATGAATTATAAGGATTGGTGCTGAATAAAGCAAACTCGAGGCAGCCGTGTCATTAATTCAAGCCCTAATCCTACTAAATACCCATCGTGTAGAGGCAAGGGGCTTTTCAACGTTAAATATGTCGAGGCTTAAGGTCCTCCCGTTAGCGTGGTGTGGTAGTTTGGAGAAGGCGTGCCAACAGGTGACGTCCTCGTCAATTGACAAGAGTTCAGAATTAAAAAGTCCGTCGCCAATAGGTCTCGTGATGCTTTCTAGTGCTAAACAAGTAAACGCTAAATAAAGTAAAAATATTTTGTGTCTAAAGATAAACGTAAAAAATTCCCGAGATGTGCACTAGACCAGCAGTTCTGAAACTTTCAATCGCCCATCCCCTTTATGCATCTGCGTGACATTGCGAACCCTCAAGATTTTGAACTCCTACCCCGAATTAATGTTCTTGATCAAAAAACAGGTTCTAGTTGATTTTTTCATTGGGAACAATCTTGTGATCTAGTCTAGTATGACACATCTTTCAATTTTTTCAAGAGGCATTTCAATGTCTGCAAAAGGGGAAACCTCAACGCTACATGTGAAACTCCACTGACCCCTAGAAAGACGTTGCGGACCCCCAGGGGTTCATACACCCTAGTTTGAGAACAATTGTACTAACTGTTCTACATATTTATAGGTCCAATATTTATACTCCGAAATTCTTAAGGGGACACACTACGATTCAATTGACGAAAATCGGTCAAAAAATCAAATCTAATTTTTCTATAGCCTAAATTATTCTTTATATCCTTTTCTATAACCTCACAAAATTTGAAAACTCTAAACTTAAAAATGCAGAATTATGATAGCTTTTACATTCATTTTATTCACATCCCTATGGCAAATCAAAACTTTAAACTTACTTATCTCAGAAAGGTAAAATAACTAGTTTGTCTTCATTTAAAATGCTAAGGCTTTTTTTTCTATTGTGCCTAATGCTTTGAATTTTTTTACCTATTGTTAATAGTACATATAACAAAAGTTGGTATGCATTTTTGAATCAAAGCAATACTTATTTTTTAAAAAATAATTAAAGTTAGAATTTGCAAATTTTTTAAGAAATTTTCATTAAGGATTCATAAAAAGAAGTATTGTACAAATACCAATCGTGTTATCGGAAAACCCATACCAACTTTTGTTATACATAGTTGGAGGTATTGTAAATCAAATTTCATGCATCACATAAATTTTGTAGGAGGAGAATTTTAAAATCACTTCAAAAATTTTAAGCCTTAAAATTAAATGGATAACTCTTATGAAATTTTGAACACAAAATCTGTTTTAATAGTATACAGGACGAACAAAAAATTTTGAAAATCCTTAAATTAAAATTTTTTGCTTAAATCGTACCATATGTCCCCTTAAAATTAAATTTAAAAGCGATTGTCATATCTGGAAAGAATCGTTGTGTTAGATAGGTGAATATGTAACAATTAATATATATATATATAAGTCAATTCCTACTTTGAACGGATGAATAGAACGTATTTTATTACGATTGAAAATTGGAATAGGATATATATATATATATATGGCATGATTTTAAAGTCAGAAACAGACTTAGTTTTTAAAAAGGATCTTTATTTGAAGAAAGTTAGACATCATCTGACGCTAAGAGGCAAAAAGAAAACGAATGCCACCGAAAATCTTAAACGGTTAACACTTAAGATGCCGATCGCGGATTTCATGAATGCATTTGAAAGTTAATGCTGACATATAGGGCTATTAAATATAACGATCTGGAATTAGGCATGTTTATTGGCTAGGCCATATGTTCGGAAGAAATAAATGGGGGATTAGTTTGATACTTGAAGAGGTAATGAGATAAAAAATAAAAGTTAAGTACTAGATATGGAATTTAATTTTTAATCTTATTTAATTATCCTTATATATATATATATATATATATAGGCAGAGAGTGAACTAATAGTAAGAATTGAAAGAAAGGGCACAATTTGTCTGCATTGTTTTAACAATGCACACCCGGTTTGGTTGAAAAACAGGTTTTCGACGCCAACTTGTGTCTCTGTTTTAACAGTTACATTATTACAACAATAGAAACAAATTCTTTGGCGTCAGAAACCGGTGATTAATTTAATTAATTGATTAGTATTTGAAAAAACTGTATTAACATCAAGTGTCATCCACTACAATTTTTAAAAGCAAATTATTTGAACTTGAAAGTATTTTATTAACGACTGAAAATCTGAACAAGCTAAATATATAAATAAATAAATACATAGAGAGAGTAAGCTATTAGTAGGAATTGAAAAAAGGTTGATTATATATGTGCATGTTCCGTCGTTATCTCGAAGTGGGCACGTGTGATGTGGCACATAAATACAAGTCCGCGTTTCACTTTTTCTTTAAATTGGTATACAAATAATTGCTGTGCATTTCAACTACTTTTAACTATTATGCATCACGGCTTACAGTTATCAGAAGGGCAAAAATGATAAATTGACATTTATGACAGTAAATACGGAATTAGATATACTGCATATAAAATAGGGTGACCTCATAGTATAGTCGGACATTTTCATCAAAATAAGAAAATTTATTGGGCTATTTAACGTCCAGAATGACGCATATTTTTTTAAAAAAATATGCGTCAAGTTATTTGAGCAGCATCAAATTTCGTGTTAACCAGGAAACAGATGAGGATTTGATTCTTATTTACGCATCTCACTACGATAAAACACGAGGGCTTTTGGATACGGACTTCATAACTTTGAACGACGATCACAGGACGAGGACGACACTAGAGCTGGAACTCAATGTCCAAACTTCCATCACGTCAACATAAAGACTTTGATCCTTGACAGATTTAACCTGCATAGGCTCCTCTACACGACGGGTCTTCAGTGGCATTCAAACCCGTGACTCGACAACGCCGGCCACATTTATGACCACTAGGCTACCGCAGCAGAATCAGGCAAAGAAACATTGTGATCAAAAAGTGTCCTATTCAAGTGTCAGTTGTTAGAGAAAAATAGTAAATTATAGTTTTAAGGTATCCGACTACATTTGGAACCGTGATTTTGCAAAAGAGTGTAAATGGATAATATTTATGATATTTATCATAATTTAGATTAGACAATGTATATAAAATTGGGTTAAGAATAGTATTACAATAAAAAATTATTTAAGTACAAAATTTTGACAAAAAATTAACTTAGAATAACCTTTTTCCAAATGTTCCCCTTTTTGAAAAAAATGCTTCTTGTATTAATATTTTGCCTGTATATACCCTCGACCTCGTACAGACGCTCAACCTAGAATTTTGAAATGCATAACTCGGAAGTCGGTTTTTATCCATGTTTTACGAAAAACAGAGGGGAGAAATTTAAAAAAAATACCCCGATAATTATTTCAAAGGGTTGTAACCTGAAAATAATGTGAAGTTTTAGAAAACCTCATAGTTGAGCCTCTGAACAGATGTCTGAGTTTATATACAGGTAAAATATTAATACAATAGAAGCATTTCTTAAAAAAGGGGAACATTTGGAAAAAAATTTCTAAGTTAATTTTTGCCGAAATGTATTTAAATAATTTTTTTTCATAATATCCTTAAAACAATTTTTATACATGTATTTTAATCTAAGTGACACTAAATATCTTGAAAATTATACATTTATGGGGCTTTTTAAAATCATGGTTCCGAACGTAGTCGGATACCTTAAAAAACTAAAAAACCCGCTTTTATAGTGACGTGTTGGTACCTAATATAGGCAATTTTGATTTAAAGAGAAAATTAATGTCATTGGGGAGGAGGGGTGGGATGCTTTGTACTACTTTCAACCCCACTCTGCTTTTGGAAGAGAACCAGTAAGAAATTATAGCAATTAATATTGAGCACCCCACACTTTTACCATAATGGCATTAATTTTCTCGTTAATCATTTTATTCTTATATTAAGAATTATTATTATTATTATTATTTTTCTTTTAGTTCGTTTAAACATAAAAGCGTGATTTTTAGTTTTTTTAAACTATAATTTATTTTTCATTTTTTTGTTCGATCTACAATAAAATCATGCTTTTTTTAGTTTTTAAACTATTGTTTATTCATTGATGAATTAATTTTTTTTTGTTTCTTTTATTTTTGTATTAACCATGAACGTTTTCGCTTTAGAGATGTAACCTAATCTTTCAGTTTACAAATCTAGAAATAGCTGCCAAATCTAGAAATTTGGAATCATTAATCCTGATCAAGACAATGGGAAAAAATTATTGAATTATTGTATTGTGATCGGTCCTTGACAGTGAGCAGAATTTCGAATTCGTTTGACCTTTTAAAGTGGGTAAAAATCGAGTTCAAAGATTCCGTTACATACAGGTGAAGCATATAAAAGCGTGTTAAAAAGTGGTGCTATTTTTAAAATTTATTTATTTTACAAATGCACACACTACAAATAGCCCTTATGCCATTAGTACACGTGACCTCCAATATTTTTCTACAATACAATAAAAAATTTTAGTGCAGGGCACACGTTTAAATGTTCAGCATATTTAAAATAATCAAGCTATAAGCATGTAAGACTGCCTCAGCAGATTTAATGTGCATCATTATCAAGTGCGAAAACACTTGAATATGTTAAGTGAATACTTAAAAAAAATTATTTAGACTTACCGTTTAGATTTATTTACAGTTGTAAGCATCTGTTAGTCCTTGTGAAGGCTAACATTCCCCTCCACACACACATATCGTAAAATACCGCGTATAAAGCGCACCTATACTTTCAAAGTATAATTTTTAATTTTTAGGTATATCCGCCATATAAAGCGCACCCCCTTTTTAACGAAGTAAACTGAAATATACGTGCGTAATGCTCTTATGAATTAAAGTCATTTATTCGAGATATTATTCCAGGATTTACAAAAAGAAAGAACATTGTATGCTTCTAGAACTACAACCTTTAAGTTCGTAAGGAATGCCATTTCTTTACAATAAACAGTATTTCAATATATGTAGAAGATTAATTTCTTTTCTTTTCTCTTTTTCGATTAACTTTTTAACCTCTCACTTTTATATACAGCGTATAACGCGCACCCTTCAATTTTGATCGTATTTTTTGCATTAAATGTGCGGTTTTACGCCAAACGATACATCAAAAAATTAAAAACTATTTATTCAAAAGGGACAAACTTTTTTAAAAAAAGAACTCCCTTCTATAAAAAGTAATATATAAAAAAAATTAAATCAATTCCTATTTACGTCAACAAAGAAAATTTTATTTCTGTGTTACTTTTTATTAAATAGTTACAATTAATATAATTATATATATACATATGACACACACACAGAATCCCAATAATAAGTGACAAAACAAAATGCGATTTACCCTGCAATTTTCCATTTTCCTTTCTTTATAGGGTGTTGGACAATTATTTTTGTTTGTTATTATTTATTCATTCATTAAATTTAAATATTCATATAAAATAGAATAGTAAAAAAAAATTGCATTCTCAGAAATTAGGCCATTCCAGATGGGATTCGAACCACGACCTTTGTATTAGAAGTCCATCGCGCTATCCATTGCACTTCAGGGACACAACGAATAATTTTCCTTTCTATATATGCTGTTGCGCTATTATTTTTGTTTGTCACTATTTATTCAATTTTTAATTTAATGAATGAATGAATATTTGAAAAAAATATTAACATATCAAGTGTCTTCTACTACAAGTTTAAAAAAATGTATTTGCACTAGAATGTATGAATAAAAAGTATTTTATTAACGATTGAAAATTTTAACAAGATATATATATATATATATGGACAGAGTGAACTAATAGTAGGAATTGAAAAACATTTGGTGTGTGCTAAAAATGCACAAATGAACAATATTGGGAAAGAAACAATTCCATTGTTCTTTATTTATTTTGCTTTTAGAAACATTTAGAAAAGTTTTCCATGGTGTGTTTATTTATTATTTATTCTACATTAAACATAATGTGTAAGAATCAAGGTCTTGCAATTATGCAGAACATGGGACATCTAATCCAAAAAGGAAGCATTTGCTAGCTAAATATCCTCCTCATCAGCTCAGTTGTAGCAGTTAGAGCTGTGTATAAATAGAAGATAGGAATTCATATATTAATTCGGCCAAAAATTATCTAGTAATAAGGAGTTGCTGCAGATTTATAATTTGGCAATACCTGAAATTCCCTTGATAGATTAGCGCATAAATTTGAAGAACGGAATTTCTGTCAGTGGTCATCATTCTGCCTAAATTCGGATTGACTGAAATTTTGGCTAAGCGTAACTCGTGAAAGGAATTATTAGAAATTGGTACTTCAAAACAAAATTAGTGAGTTAACCCATCTTGATAAAGGTGGGGGAGTAATCAGAAAAAATTTACCATTACCAATTTACCAAAAAAAATTTTCGCAAATCATATTAAAATTCGAAGATTGTTGGTTGCTATATACCAGTAGACTTCAAACTGAATTCCACGGAACACTTGGGTTTCACAAAACATACCCAGGTTTTGATAGAGTCACAATAAAAAAAAATCGAGTAGAAATAAATATGCATGCAAAATGGATTAACGTTCTATGGAATTTGTATAGTTACAAGTACCTAAAGCTGAACCCCCGTATTCATTAAAATTAAAGATTTGATTCATATATAATGGCTTTATTTTGCAACATTTTTTACACTTTTATTATAATATAATAAAAGAATATTAAGACGTGCGCGCACGCGTTTTATCTTTACAAATATACTTCCTACTAGACTGTGAATATTCTATTACTAACTATATCTCGGGTTCCACGACATAATTTTATACTCGTTAATTAGCATGTCTTAGAATAAATTTAATGCAAATATTAGAATAAATTTAAAATGTTTTCATTGCTTTAGAAATATTTAAGCATATTTAAGTTTTTGGTTTTTACTTATATAATGTTATCTCAAATTTAGTTTTTATCTCTAGTTTTAATAAATAAATGCTTTTATTTATGAATTGGTTTTTAATTAATGAACTGGTATCATTAGCTCTTATATTTGAAATTATAGCTTTAGTAATTATTTTAGTGGATAGAGAAATTCTTAAATTTATTAAAGCAATAGCGTTATGAATTTTTAATATAAAAAAATCAAGAAAAAATATTCTATTAAAAATATACCTCAACTATGCCATAAAATACTTGATAATCCCGACCTAACTTCGTTTGTTGCAAATGTAGTTGTTTAAATATTCTACTTTAAGTCTAAATGTCTGTAGTTATCTTTTTAAGATATCCGACTACGTTCGGAACCTTGATTTTAAAAAAGCGCATAAACGGATAATTTCCATGACATTTAGTGTCACTTAGAATAAAATAGATGTATAAAATGGTTTTAAAAACATTATGACAAAAAACCCTTATTTAAATACAACATTTTGGCAAAAAATTCTTAGAATAATCTTTTTTTCAAAACGTTCTCTTTTTATAAAAAATGCTTCTATAATAATAATATTTTGGTTACATAAAGCAAAGATTGCTCCAGAGAGTGTGAACTAGGATTTTTGAAAAATTCGCATGATTTGCAGAGTTACTACACATTGAAATAATTATCGGCATTTTTTTCCTAAAATTTCTCCCCTCTGTTGTAGTAAAATATGGACAAATCCACTTCTAAGTAGTATAATTCAAAAATTCGAGTTTAGCCTCTGTACAGAGGTCTGAGCTATATACAGGCAAAATATTATTATAATAGAAGCATTTTTCATAAAAGGAGAATGCTTTGAAAATTGGTCATTCTATATGTTCATTTTTTTGTCAAAATATTGTACTTAAATAATTTTTTATTGAAATAATATTCTTAAAACAATTTTATATAAGTTTTCTAATCTAAGTGCCAATAAATATCATAAATATTATCTATTTATTCGCTTTTTCAAAATCCCGGTTCCGAACGTAGTCAGATACCTTAAGTAATTTTTATACATCAACTTTGGAGTTAAGTTCCCAGTAGAGTTAGTTAGTTACCATGAAATTTTTTAAAATGATTAATTTTTGAATTATTTCAGGTGGTGTGAAACTCCTCATGGACGCTTCAAATTAAACAATATTTTGTACACTGCTGTAATAAGTTTTTAAATAAAATAAAATTGTAACGAACAATCTTAATATAAATTTTAATAAGGGGATAAATCTATTCAAAATAAAATCACATGAGAATAAATTAATCATTTCGTAGTATTTTTTTCAGTAACTAATGTGTTAAGTTTCGATTTGACAAAGAGGAAAAAAAAAGGATGCCTCTAATAACATATAAGACGAAACAAAATACCCCCGGGTATTAATAAAAAAATTCTAAAATTCTTAATTTCGAAATTAAAATATACCAGCTATTCTGCAGCATACTTAATCTCGCTATAATTCAAAACAAATCAAAGTCTGTCATTGTAACCTATGACGCAATATTCGATACATTAATAATTATAACTGTTAAATTGAATGTAATTAAAACAGGCTTAAAATTTAATTTGTTTATACATATGTATTCATAATATAATTATGAAAATTACTTTCTAATAAGGAATTCATGCGCTTATAATTCAATTTAAATGTATACATATGTATTCATAATATAATTATGAAAATTACTTTCTAATGAGGAAGTCAGTAAAAGAAAAATTAGCTTTAAATTGTAATGAATATCCTGAGAAAAATGGAGACTCAAAATTATTCAAAAGATGTTTTTAATTTGAACATATAGGTTGATTTTTAGATTGATAGTATGTATGAATTAAGATAAAAAAAACAGATCTCTGAAGGTGGTATCTATATAAGCTAGTAACAGCCTCCGGACTGAAGTGATCACTTTGGTCCAGTTGTAAGTTATGTGCTTACGAAACCGAAGGTTGCGGGCCCTATTCTCAGATCAATAGATTGTGAACAGTACTTAATTTTTGGTAGGATTTTTAAATTAATCCACATCAAGATAGATTGTTTTAAGATAAATCGTATTTTAAAGCAATTTTTTAAAATAAAAGTTTAATGTTAAATGTTGAAACAAATATTTGTAATAAGCTTCTAAAGTATTTACCAAATAGTTAATTTTCTTTGATATTAAAAATGTATAATTTAGAAATTATTAATGAACATTGCTATTAGGAACTTAGAACTAGAGACAAGCTTCTTAAAACTAATTCCTGAAAATATTTCCTTTTCATAAGAAACATATTATGAATACAATAAAATTATTCTAAAAGAGATATAATTGAAGGAATAAGAAATTTTATTAAAAAAAAAAGAAGGAAAATAGAAATGTAATATGTTTTATTAATACTTACAAACATATGCTCAAGAGCAAATTTGGCCAGCCAGCAATTTAGGAAGCTGGGAATGAAAAGATTCCTTAAAGGCGACCAAAAAATCTGAAAAAGAAAATTCCCATTTATGACACTTGATTAAAATTAGCATAATTGATTAAAAAATATTTAAACAAATGAATATAACCATGTACAAAATCCATACAATTTATTCAAAACAAAGATTTAAGATACTTCTACAAGAAGAAAATGATGCAAAAGGAAGCAGAATTAAAATACATTTTACGAAACCATTGCACACAAAACTTTCTCTCTCTGTGGCTCGCATTCCGCTAAGACCGTCAAAAAATCTAATATACCCAAAATTTTTCTCAATGTCTGCGTTAACACATATCTGGGAGCAGTTTTTTCAATTCCTGCGCTTTTAGCTCACTCTTACTCTATATTTATTTATATACCTATTAATACTCTATAATTATTTATTTATCTTGTTCAAATTTTCAATTGTTAATAAAATATATTTTAAAGCGCTCCATTGAGCTGAAATTTTACATACACTTTTATTTTGTATAACAATACGGTAATTTGATAATAATTAATAAAAATTAATTGATTAAAAGTAATTATTCAAAGAATTACAGATACAGCCATGTTGGCCTCATTTTCGACGACTTAGTGATTATTTTAGTGGACTTATGTCAAAACTTGAAAAGTTTTTTTCTCACATTTTAAAGCACTCATTTGAGCTGAAATTTTCTATACACTATTGTTTGGGTAACAATGCGATAATTTAATCATAATTAATTAAAATGAATTGACTGAAACTAATTATATAGAGAATTACAGATACAGCCACGTTGGTTTCATTTTTAGCGACTTGGGTCAAAACTTTAAAAGATTTGTTTTCTCACAATTTAGAGAGCTCATTTGTGCTGAAAATTTCTATAAACGATTGTTTGGGATAATAGTACGATAATTTAAGTTTAATTAATTAAAATAAATTGATTGAAACTAATTATTTAAAGAATTACAGATATCGTCACGTAGGCTCCTTTTTTGGTGACTTGGGTCAAAACCTTAAAAGATTTTTTTCTCACTTCTTAAGGCATTCATTTGAACTGAAATTTTATATACACGATTGTTTTAGATGGAAATACTATACCTTAATGATAATTACTAGAAATTAATTGCCCTTAATATTGTGATTCTGTCATACGAATGTAACATATAAAAAAGTAATGTATAAAAAGTAACTATTAAAAATAACTTATATACATAATAAAAAGTAACTATATATACACATAATACGTAACTAAAAAAGTAACTATATATACATTAAATCAAATTTTTCTTTGTTGTTTCTTAGTAGAAATTAATTTAAAAAAATTTCTTTTTATATTAATTGCTTTACATGGAGATCAATAAGAGAAATATTGTTGCAAGTTCGCTGGCATTAACTTGCAAACTATGTTGAGAATTTCAACAAGCAGTCTTACTCAAGATTTTAAAAAAAAATTGTAAAAAAATTTAATAGGATATATTTGTCTCATTAAAATGATTCTAAAACTAAATGAGCTTGTAACTATAAATAGCCGATTAGCTCAACAAATACATTGGATAAAACTGTCACTATTTTATTTGAGTTAAATTATGGATTTTTATATATGCGACAATTTATACCATTTCAGAGATGCAAAGTTTCTAATAAATGGAATCATTTTAAAAAGTCTTGGCCCTTAGGTATCCTCCACCTCCACAATATGACCCTCGAGCCAAAACAATTGTCCAACCTTAGTTTAATGCATAGAAATTTGGTACACTGTGGTTGTTTCTCATCCCCGAGATTAGCAGAGCTAGATCAGGACCATGAGTCCATTCACCCTGAAGAAGTCGAAAACCAATAGAGGATCTTGAACCACACACACACACAAGTCCTGCCTGTTAAGCCCCAAACAACTACTAAGGTACACTAATACCTTATGCCGTATATAAGCCACAGGAAATGGAAAAAAGGAAACAAAATTATATGAAAGTTCAATATAAGCTGATATGTAAATGAGAGGGACATTGTGTGTGGTCAAATGGCGATATATCATGGCAGTATTTTTCTCTTAATAAGAGAAGTGGCTATCTTGTACAGCTATATAAGCGTCGCAGTGTGCTTTATATTCTTAAAGAGGCTATTGATTAGCGATTGTGGCAGTAATTTCCCTTCTTTAAAAAACTGCCTATCTTAACTCCTGAAGGGACCTTGAAGGGGGTTAACACGCAATAACTCTTCCTAGAGTATCTCGCTAGTGCTCCATCGTACTGAGGTCAGAACACCTCGTTGGTCACACCATACGGCGAACAACCTCTTCTCCCAAATAATCCTTGACAAGTGCAGCTCTGTGTGGTCGTACGTTATCATCCATACAAATGAAGTGGTCTATCACAGCCCCTCGAAAAAGCCGTCAAAAAGTTTCCAGAATGTTATCTCCTTACAGTGTTTTTCTATCACTCTACCAGTAGGTGATATGGAAATATATATACTCCTTCCTCCGTATACAAGGATGCCAGTATCACCAAAACGATCGATTCCTCTGGTATTTGCAGATTGATATAGTGTCCTAGGTTCTCTCCAGATGAAACTCGTCGAGGATAACTTTGTAGTCAGAATCGAGGTTCGTCACTGAAGGGTACACGTCGGCAATCTTGTTCCTACTTAGAGTTGTGTGGCGGCTGGCTCTGTAGCATTTCTTTATAAATATTTTATATTGTATCTGGCAACCCTACTGGTTCAGTTTCGAGCAGTTACTCCGAGGCGATGAACCACAGAGAGTCTTGCCGTTCTCGAGATGTAATAAATGTGTGTATATATTATCCGATGGTGTTAACTTAAACACGAAAGGCACTAATAATTAATAAACCAAATTACAACTATAATGGTGACCCGGACGTGATTTGAACACGCAACCTTCTGATCATCACGTCCGGGTCACCAATGAAAGGAAGGTTTGTTCTGAGTACCTTCCGTTCCGAACGCGAGTACGTAACCAATCACGCCAAAACGATCGTCTTCGCATGATGTTGGTACTAGTTCATATAGATATCTCACCGCCACAGTTGTATTCATGGTTCCAAGATAGACGTCTTTTTTGTGAAAATGCGTAAAAGAAACACTCACGACTGGTTCCTAAGTGTAAAAAGCCCTTTCAGCTAGCCATTTATATACGGTATGCTGAATAACACTGTTTGAGACACAACAGTGAGATCTAGAGTCAGCCGCCTGGCTGTTATAACTCTATGGCACCTGTGTATTTAAGTTACATAGAGATCCTCCACAGGTGTTGTCATTCTTAATGAGACCTTTTCGAGTTTTCCTAACGATAGTGACTGGTGTCTGAAATTGTTGCCATAATATAAGACCACCATACTTGATAACTTGTAGCCGACGAGTGACTTCCGTCCGTAACTGTCCAACTTCCAGCCCACCAACTGCTCTACAGCACAATTTATCATTTAAAACCGGGGTGGGCATTAAGTCGATTGAGATCGACCGGTGTACCACCAAGACATTTTGGGATGACCTCTTTCTCTAAGACCTAATAATCATTCCAACATACGAAGGTCTAGAAAACCGTATTTATTCGAATCTAAGCCGCCATCGATTCTAAGTAGTGCCCCAAATTCTCACAAGATTTTGTGAAAATTGAAAAATATTCTAAAATGGTTTATCGATATCCAATTTTACGAAATTAAAATAAGTTTAAAAGGAAAATTAATAAGAAGTGAATAATAAGTTATTTTACTAGTATTATAAACTTTTAAATACATGCAAGAAGCTGTAATTGCTCTAAATACCCCATCCAACAAATTTTTTTCCCCTTGCACCCGGTTTTCAGTTGCATTAACATTAGGGGGAAAATGCTGCTTAGATTCGAGTAAATAAGATATTTTAAAAAATACGAAGGAAAAAAAATCGAAGTATGAGAGAAAATTTTGTTGAATAGAAAATGCACTTCGCAATTTGGAGGTTATTTTACGACGAAAATCGTAAAATTTTCTTGGTTCCAGGAAAAAATTCGCTAAATAGAGAAATCCGTAAAATGGAGGTCGGACTGCCTTGTATACTTTCTTTTAGCTCACTACATCTACGCCACTAGGTGGACCGCAACACCTTGAAAAAATTAGAAGTAGTCCACAGTGTTTCTCAAACTGTGGGGCGCGCCCTCCTAAGGGGGCGTTATAACCTTATAAGGGGACGCGAACATATAGAAAATGTCGAAAACAAAAGATTATTTAAAAAAAATTATTAATTGTGACTGAAAGTAAACAAATAAAATACATTCCGACATAATGAAAAATAAAATACACATTTACACTTATATAATACATTTATAAATATATCAGTACTGCGTAATGCATTTTACAATTAATTTAACAATATTAAGTTAAGAACAAGTTTAATAATTATATGAGCCCATGGGCTTGTCATATATAAAATTACGTGCAAACATTAACACTTATCTTGATAATTTGTACGATTTATTATAAATCCCTTAAATGCCGATTAAAAATTATGTAATTTTCTCCCCAATGCCACCGTTTAAAACGTAAGAGAGCGTATGTGGTGTATTGAAGAGAGTGGAGAGTTAGAAAAGGAACGAATAAGCAAATTCTCTGAATTAAGGAAACACTGTCGAGGCCATTTTATTGCATTCCAAAACCTTCGGAATAATTTTATGGATAACAGTTTACAGAAAAGATCGTACTTCGGAAAGACGTATATATACGTTCGGGGCAATTAACGCACTGGCTGAGTGAGACGTTTATATACGCCGGTGGCACTTTAGAGGTTAAAGTCGTATTGTAGAATTAGTGTCAAAGTATAGTATTATTGAATTTAATGCATTGTTATTGTATGGTGGGGGGCGCCATGGAAATTAATGATTGAATATTGAGTCCCAAATATTGAAAGTTTGAGAAGCACTGAAGTAGTCCGCGCGTATCCTGCAAAAGTCTGCCCACCCCTGTTTAAAGTGTTCCCGTGTAGTCATAGTAATTGCAATCAGTGCGGCTGGTGTTGTTTTGTTTAAAAGACGGAAATTCCAAGCACAAATTCGGTAGTATCGGAAAACTTTGGCTTTTCAACATCAAATTTCATTTCCACATCTTTATTTTATAAAAATAACTATCTTCATTGTACTAAAACAGACATTTGAAAATTAAAATCGCTTCCTAAATTATACTATATAACGTCAAATTATAAAATAACAGTAGTAAATATTTCTTTATTGCAAAAAAAATGTGTTTGTAACTTTAATTTTGAACGTCATTGTATAAACATTGAACGAAAGTCTTAACAAAATTGATACATATTTTCTATATATTTCACTTAAAACATTACAATCTTTTTGAAAAGAATAAATGCAAATGTATTATTGATTGATATACACTGCAACATAAGGTGCTTTAAATTTGCGGATTAATAGATGAACTCATTAGCGTTATTGTTTTTAACTCTACGATGTATTTTACTACTTGTTCAGTTCAAACGAACAATTTAAAAACGATCATTAAAATAATTTATGAGCACTTCAACGGAAAGAAAAAAAAATATTGGTTTAACTGTTTTAAAAGAGACATGCTTAATATCTTACATAAATTGTTTATTATATCGATTTCCTTTGGGGCATAAAATAATTCCGCAGTTAAACATCGATTTTGTCAACAATTTAACTAAAGTTTAGTTGTTTGGAAGCCATTTCTTATGCAAATATTACGATTTTCAAAGAAATGTTTCATTATTTTTAATAACCCTGGAACGAAAATAAATTTGTTTCCCGTTCTGAGAATCAAAAATGGGGATGTATTTGACGTAAATGCTAATGATCTAAAAGACACGATTTATTTTAAGCGATATTTCGATCAAGAATAACAAAGAATGGTAAATATTAATTTTTTTAAAATTGTTTGATGATCTTGTTTAGTTAAGTGAGACTGCATGAAAAATATATTGATTCTTTCTTTGTATGATAATTTTAGAATAATTTTTTTAAAAAATACAAAAGCAATGCAAAACACGAACTGTATTTTTATACAGCCAACACAAAGCAAAAATCTACTTTTCATTTATTTTCTGGGGTAATTAAAAAAAGAAAATGAATTTTTATATGCTACGCAAAAGTTCTTCTGGTAGTAATTTTCTTTTCTTTTACATGAATATTACATGAGTGCTTATTTTGTAAAAAGAACATTATGAAAATTACGTACCTAAAAATAAAATGAAATGAAAAAGCCGATTCATATACTATATTTTGTGTGAAAAATTGATTATTATGAAAGACTTATTATAGGAGCATCGTTGAGGGAATTTAATAAGTTTTCCTTAATATGTTGGTATATTTTCCATAAGATTATCATTGTATGTGCAGTTACCATTAATATGTAATGGATTTGTTGCAAATTTTTATTTTATTGAAGTTAACGTCTTATTGCTCGGTAGGGAAAAATTTTCGTTACGCGTTACCAGTTACGGTTACGCAATGAACGTGAGGTAGAAATGTATGAAGTTCCGAATTTCCCCACGTTTTTTAAATACAGTTTGAAATAATAATGATAATAATATATTTTTGTTAATTACATATAATATTATTTTAAAATAAAACTTAATTATACAAATCAATACATATAAGCGGCACAACAACTTCAATTCTTCTAAGATCGTAGATGGTTACATTTGACAATCTACCTAAAGTATCTCAAAGTATGCTGCATATAATTTATAATCGATGGTTTCACAGGCTAGTTCATATGGTGAATATATTATCTCTCTTTTCATTTACAAATAATCAAATCTCAAGTTTAGGTAATCCATTAAAATGGTCACAACCGAAAGTATATTGAAAAAGTGATGTATTTCAAATGTGTGGTTATACTGTCAGAAAACCCATATGAAAAATCTTGTGATGGAGTACGACATCACAAGATAATACAACGTAACTATATCCCAACCATTCAAAAACTCTACTAGTACCCAGAGGCATATTTTCTTTACATTTAAAATGATAGACATTATAATGAGCTATTATAAAATGTTATATGTTTGTTTGTCAAGTAAACATCCTTCCAGTGAGCATCTCTTAGCATATATTTTACGCTGCTGATTTAAATAAAAAAGTGTAAAATACTTCAAGCTCCAAATTTTTTTTGAATGCAGCTGCATTAAGCCTAATTGAAGGCGTCATACTTTAAGCTCTAACAGATTCTTCGGACAATGTTCGCCAAGAACACCGCATACAATCTCGCCAAAATTAACTCGTCATCAGTATCAGGTATTAAAAAGATATCATTATAGTCTTCCGTGTGGTGACCGGAGTAAAATAGTCCAAACGTAAGCTCATACGTGTCGTAAAGGCGACTAAAATGAGCAGAAGTCCAAACTCTCAGGCCTCTGGCAACCCTCAATTATGAAAAGTGCATTTCTGCAGTTTGTCGTACACGACAGCAACAACAATACATATAAGCCAAAGAAGTTAACTTCTCCCACTTGTTCACACTGACACACACAAATCTTTTTTTTTTCTTACTTGACTTTCATTTACGTTGTAACGGGTTTATCCATGAAGATTCAACTAATCCTCTTGGGGTAAATTCATTTATTTTTAACTGAAAGTTTTATTGAAAACTTTCTGCCTAAGAAGAAGACTTAAATTATTCAAATGATTTGCTATATTTAAGCGTGAACATTAAGATATGCGATGTTAGTAGAAGTTAGTCGACGGATAGTCTCAATTATTGATAATTAGAAAAAAAGTTATAAGATTAAACTTAAGAATTACGACTGCAGGTTATACAAGTAAGAGCTTTACCGTGAAGTCTAGTGTAGAAGTCCCCAGATTGCTTGTGCTAAGTGGAGTAGATTATACTCGCATATATTAAGAATCCTTAAAGTATCCGACTACATTCGAAACCGTGATTTTAAAAAAGCGCAAAAGTGGATAGTTTTCATGATATTTAGTGTCACTTAGATTAGAATACATGTATAAAATTGATTTAAGGAACACATTTTGTGACAAAAAATTATTTAAATACAATATTTTGGCCAAAAATTAACTTAGAATAACCTTTTTTCAAAATGTTCTCCTTTTTATAAAAAAATCTTTTAAAATAATACTATTTTGTGTGTGTGTGTGTGTGTGTGGGCTTATGTAAAGTAAAGACTTCTCCAGAGAGTCTGAACTAATTTTTTTTTTTTTTGAAAAATTCACTTTATTTTCAGATTTACAACCCATTGAAATAATTATCGGCGTCTTTTTCTTAAAATTTCTCCCCTCTGTTGTGTCGTAAAACATGGAAAAACCCACTTCTAAGTTTTGTATTTCAAAAATTCTAGTTGAGCCTCTGTACAGAGGTCTGGCTATAAACAGGCAAAATATTATTATAATAGAAGCATTTTTCACAAAAAGAATATTTTGAAAATTGGTCATTTTATGTTCTTGTCAAAATATTGTACTTAAATAATTTTTTACTGTAATACTATTCTTAAAACAATTTTATATACAATTTCTAATCTAAGTGACACTAAACATCATAAATACTATCCATTTATACACTTTTGCAAAATCACGGTTCCGAACGTAGTCGGATACCTTAAGCCGTGTGATCTGCTCTTTCTAATTAGTGACGTAGTCATTTCCTACCTTTAGTTTGAGTTTTTAAGTAAGTGATATAATAAACCTGATTTTGAAACTGTTTATGATTGATCTTTGCTCGAGCCCCCAAAAACACCAATAACCGCTAGCTGGTTATTACAACGTCATCCTCTGAAATAACATGAGGGCTGTTGGCGATGATCCTTTTAAAAATGTTTCCGTCGCATACCCTTTCAGATTTTACAAAGGGGGTGGGCACCGGGCACGTTTTTCCATTTCCGCGTGACAACTCTCAGTGGCGCTTTGCACTTTTTTTCAAATTTGTGATTTTTGGGTGATAAGTCGAAAATACCAAAAAAACCCTTTAGGGGAGAAATATCTTTAAAATTAGGGGCGTTGGAAATAAAAAAAATATGACAGTTTAAAAGGTGATTTACAGCTTTTTTGTAAATTTTTGAATTCATGTGGTTTTTTGGAAAGAAAAAAAGATTATTCGGTTTCTATTTTTGGCCATATTTTAAAAAAAAATCTATTCCTCATACAAAAAATATTTTGAATCCGAAAAAGAAATTGTAAAACAATTGAAACCAGAATCGTGTCAAATGGAAAGTCACAAATTTTCCCTTTTTTTGGATATGAAAGTCAGCGGTAACATGGGTATGCATTAAATTTTTTTTTTTTCTTTTATTTAACTATGATGAGGAAATAACGGGAAAACTCGTCCAACAGCCCTTGGGGCCAAGGCCTCGCCTTTTCTCATTTTCGTGCCCTTTGGCGCTGGCTGGGTTTCGGTAAAGGGTAAACGACGTGAAACCCCTATTTCATTAAAATTTTTAAAAATTTGTTTTTTGAAAAATAATATTAAAACTATTTCTAATAAAAAACAATTAATATAATGATGAAGCCATTGCCTATCTAAATAAAAATAATTGAACTAAAAAAGGGGAAAAAAAAGCACCCGCGGAAAACAAAAGGGTTTATCTCAAACCCCTTTTTGTCTTGAATAAAGGTTTAAAATTTTGGTTTTAAAAATTTTTTAGGTGAATTAAGTAAGTGAAGTTTAATTAACAATCCCGCGCCAAGAGATCAATATTTCCCACAAACCCTAATGCAAGAAGGATGAAACACGCAAAGAAAGGTGAAGAAGAAAAAGAAATCATTGGAACAATGCTTCATTCAAATCATTGACTGCGTCACAAATGAAGATGAAGCCACCAACTATTCAATTAAATTTTTTAAACTCCGCTTCCGGCTTACCCCCCCTTTACGCTTAAAGGTTGGGCTCCGTAGTAATCATCTTCGAAACATCCAAAAAACGTGAAACGGTCGCGTTTGGTGGTTAAAATTGTTTTTGGTAATTTAGGCGTACGAAAGGAAAATTTTCAAAGGTGAGGAAGTTTCATTCCGGGTCCGGCCCAAGATATGGGGGAAATTTTAAAAAGCTTTTAATTTTCCCAACCTTTTTTTGTCATGACCATAAAAAACCCAAAGGCAACCCAAAAAGTTTGTTTTGTCAAAAACATTTTTTTCCCCAGGGAATTAATTGCTGTTCAGGGGTGGGAAGACCATCTGCTTTTTGTTTTGCCCCTGTAAAAAACAAAAATTTTGTATCAAAAGGTCTTAAGTGAAGAGCAACCTATGTACTAAAATACAGAAACAAAATGAATGATTAATGTGGGGGAATTTTTTTTGTTTTTAATAAAAACATAATAAATTCAAAATCTGTTTATTTATTTTAAGGCGGAACAGATTGCCGGGTCAGCTAGTATTTGATAAACCTCACAAAACTAAAATTTTGAAAAAAATCTGGTATATATTTAAAAATTAAAACTAATTTGTAAAGGGGGTCCAAAAATTTTTAAAAAAAGGTAGGGACAATTTTGTAACACCATGCTTAAGACTGTAGTTCTAAATCGAATTTTCTTCCCCAAACAATGGAACTTTGCAGGAAAAAAAAATTCTAACAACATTTTTTTGACTTGGAAAATAAATGTGGCCCCGTAGTAAACCCAAAAAAGACAAAAAGGATACCACAACAAAATTTTTGAATAACATTTGACAAGTATCAGATTAAATTTATAACTTCAAGGGGGTTCCTGCCAGAATCATAAAAGTACCGCCATTTTACAGACCACCGCGCCAACGCCCCGATTTAAAAAAACTTTGGGTGTGTTCTGGGGTAAGCGGCCCCGGGGCCCCCCGCGTTTCCAAAGTTGAAAGGGTGGCAGCGGGGGGGGAATGTAACGTTGAGCCTGGGCCCAATGTTTCATCGGGGAAACATCCAGGCGGAGCCGGGGCAAATTTAATCGTGATGGACGGAAAGGGGCAATGCGTGCCAGTGGGTCGTCATTATCCCTTTTTAAATATGGTCTCGTCCCAGGGGAAGGGGTCAACTGCCCCAAAACCTAGATGTAGCCGGAAGTACCAGCAACGTCAAGGTGCGAATGCCTACCCCCCCATACCATAATACCCGGTGCAGGACCAGTGTGGGGTGCTAAAACGCTTTCAGCATCCCCTCCAGGTCTCCCGACCCAACCGACCATCGTGGTGTTGCAGATGTGCGTGACTGTCAATAAAACAACTTACCATTCGCTGCCCAACCTTTTTCCCCCATCAGGCGGGGGAGACCTTTGGGTTTTGGGGGAGCCCAATGGACGTCTTGGGGCAGACCCCCTTCTTAAAGGGTCGAATGGTACGGGCGGAAGCGTTACAGACTCAAAGTTTGTGTGGTTCTGTGTGACTGAGCGATCCGCGGGCCCGCGCCAATTTCCCGTCCCCGTAAGTGTTAAGAGGTGGATGCGATCGACCATCGGTCCGTCGCCTTTATCATCCCAAAGGTCACTTCCGCATTACAGTTTTTGTTTCGTCCAAATATCCCTTTTCCTTTAAACCACAATCTCGGGAGGCCCCACCTTTTTCTGTGAATGGGTATTGAAAAAATGACGCGTTTTTAGAGACATAACGATCGGTTTTTTAAAACCACCCACAATTGCCGAACGAAATCGTGAAATCTCCGTTTAAAAAGCGCTTTTGGGGGGGGCCCCACATGCGCGCGTATGGGTTGCGCTGAAATTTTCAGATATCTTACCCGAACGTTTTAAAATTTAGTTTTTTGATATTCCTTCAGGGTGTTCATTTACAGGCCAGCAGTGTAAATAAATACACTTCTTCATTTTATACTGTTATTCATCCTATATATTAAAACAGTTTTCTATTCTAATATAATGTTGTAAGATTAATTTTAGTTTAGTCCTAATTTACCTAATGCAGTGCTTCTCAAACTTTCAACATTCGCGACCCAATATTCAATCATAATTTACATCGCGCCCCCCTTCATACAATAACAATGTATTGAATTTAATAATAATATACTTTGACACTAAACCTGCAATACGACTTTAACCTCTTAAATGCCCCTTGCGTATATAAGCGTCTCGTTCAACTAGTGTGTTAATTACCCCGGACGTATATATACGTCTTTTCGAAGTACGATCTTTTCTGTGCACTGCTATCCATAAAATTATTTTGAAGGCTTTGGAATTGAATAAAATGACCGTGACATTGTTTGCGAAGGATTAACTTATTTCAGAGAATTTGCTTAGTTTTATTCATTTTCTCCCCTAATACACCACATATGCGGGCTTATGTGGAAAACGGTGGCATTGGGGAGCGAATAGTGTAACTTTTAATTGGTAGTTAAGGGAATAATTATAAATCGCACAAAAAAAATCAGTGGCGCAACGGAGTATATTAGGCCCCCTACAAAATCAGGACTTGAGCCTTAAGCTCAAATATGTCAGTCAGGCTTCGGGCCCCCTAGAATCACTGCACCCCCGTGCAATGAGGGGATTCCGGGGGTGCACGTTACATCGCTGGTACAAATCATCAAGATACATGTTAAATTTTGTGTATTGTTTTGTATATGACAAGCCCATGAAGTCACTAGTATTTATTAAACTTGCTCTTAACTTAGAATTGTTAAATTGGTTATCAAATACATTGATCAGTACTGATACGCTTATAAGTGTATTTTATTACGTCAGAATGTATTTTGTTCGTTTACTTTCAGTAAATTTTAACAACTCTTTTAAATTATCTTTTGTTTTCGACTTTTGAATACTCTCGCGCCCCCTTGTAGGATTATCACGCCCCCTTAGGGGGCGCGCCCCACAGTTTGAGAAACGCTGACCTAATGTGATAGTTTTAATTTTAAATATTCTATTCTATACATTATTTTATTTTACCAATTTTTTATTTATTTAATAAATATAAAAGTGAATTAATTGTATTTTTTTTTCTGGACACGATTTATTACTCATTCCGGACATTTGTGCAATTTTTGTGTATGTACTATTATTTAATAAATATTATTATTATTTTAAAAGAAATGTAACTTAATACAAATCTATCTGGCATAATAAACATGTCCATTTTTTTTAAATAAAATAAG